>JANKOD010000006.1:8416683-8430706 GCA_026284645.1 Erythroxylum acuminatum | reverse complement strand
ATAAAATTTATATTTCTACAATTTATCATACTTAGATCATTATTTACATTATACAATTATTTATTTATAATTAATAAATATTATTTTACTATACTTTATTAATAATTAATAATTAATAATATATTCATTAGTTTTATATGATAATAAATTAAGTCTTTCGTTAACCTTTTATTTATTATGCAACAATATTAAAAAATAATATGTTTATTTTTATATTTTGTATATAATTCATATTTTGTAATAATAAATAATTAATTTGATTTAATGATTTTTATTATTAATATTAATCACTCTATAATGGCAAAGTAGTCTCTCCTTGTTCTTTTATCTGTTGCCTTTTGTTTTCATTTTTTTGTCATTGGTGATTAAAGTTAGTAACAAAAAAATGCAGCTGTCAGACATCTCTCATCGGCAGAAACAAATGGTATAATTAGCTTTGGATGATTAAAACTTTAGCTTAAACATCTCTCATCGGCAGAAACAAATGGTATAATTAGCTTTGGATGATTAAAACTTTAGCTGTTCAGTAGCATTTTCATCTTTAGCGGTTTATCTTCAATCAGCTGACGAAAAAGCTATTATCCAAATAACTTTATCAACTGTTTAAAGAGTCAACCAGTTAAAAATAACCTATCATCTAAAAAAATAGCTGATTGGAATGTAGCCAAACGGGGCCATATAATAAATACAAAAGAGATTGAAATAGAATTGATAATATTTTATAAAATCAATTAGAATAGGAAAACATTACTAAAGAAAATCTAACATTTCAAATATTGAAAAGAGAAAACATGGAAGTTTTAGTAAACGAAGGTAGAGAAGAACTAAATCAAATTATTACTTCCAAGTTTCCAACCTCAAAATTTTATTGAGAAACAACTTCATCAAATGAAAAATAAAATGAGTCTTAATATATCCTAAAAACCTCTTTCGGAAATTCCAAGAGACCCTCTCTTCTCGTTCTAATATCTAATAAAAAGCCTTCTTCACCATCTTTCTCCTCACCCTTTTATATATAAATTTTAAATATTGCTCCTTTTTTGTGTTAACGTTTGAAAGTTATGATCTTTATCAATATCATTTATCCATCACCATATCGTCACTTTTTTTTTAGTTTCTTTCATCTCCATTGTTACGATCTTCCTCTTCTTCGAAGCCAAAAATAAGACCTTTTGTTGGAAGGAAGAAGTAAAGACAAGGCGGTTAGAAAATAAGCCAATGAAGCATTCATTAACAAAGCTATTAATAGCAAAACTGAAGAACATATTTGTACGATTCCCAAGTTTCTGTTACCTATTACTAATTAAAGCATAGTTGTTATTAAGGATGATAATTGACCAGACCTGAATTGGGGCAAAAGCTCTAATCAGGCTCGAGGTAGCTCAACTCGGCCTGATTTTATTTTATTTTTAAAAAATTGACATTGTTTTATAGAAAATGACATCATTTTTATTTTTAATGTCATTTTATTTTTAATTAAAAATAAAAATGATGTCATTTTCTATAAAACAATGTCAATTTTTTTCATAATTGTTAAGTTTCAAGCTGGGTCAAACCTAAACAGTCCTAGCCTGAGCTTGACCTGGGTTTTGATCAACCTGAACTTAACCCATTAACTTTAAACCGAACCGGGCCAATAGGAACAAGCCCAAACCTAATTATCATCCCCAACTGTTATGGACAAATCAATCTCTCAGTGTACATTTCTCTCACCCAACCCAACGTTACGAGTCATTACTTATTGGAATTAAGAATATTGGATCCAACTGTCCTATTATCTAAGAGGCCCATGCGCACCAGCCAGTTAAACCCTATCCTTGAATGTCACAACACTATCATCAATCTTCTCATGTCATGGCTTTACCATCTGTAGTTCGCTCCATTATCCGTCATTTCTTGAGACCAAAGCTCCCTCCTTTTGCGCTACATCAACAACGAATCACCATCACTACCCCGAAAAATCTTTCCTTTCTCTTCCCTCTTCATACCCACCAACCTAAAATCCTTGCAAAAACCCATGAGGGCCTCGATTCCAATGCCAGTAGGAATCCAAATTCTAAGCCTGCTTTGCTTCTTAATAGCAAAGACCAGCGCTTTGTGGCACTAACTGATGCTTTGCCGAATGAAAACTCAGGCACCACAATTGCAGCCATTGTCACCTCCACTGGTGGTCCACCAGCGGCCGTCGGGATCGTACGTTTATCAGGGCCATCGGCGGTGAGTATCGTCTCACGTGTATTTAGGCCGATAAGTAAGAAGAAGAAGAAGAATATGAAGAAGAAGAAGAGTGAAGGAGTGTTCGAGTGGATGCCCACAAGCCATGTTGTGGATTACGGCTTTGTTGTGGATTATAAAGGGAACGTAGTTGATGAGGTATAGTTTTTTCATTTGCCTCCAGGCTTTTGCTTCAAATTCTAGTGTTTTGGACTGCGTGAATTAACCTGATCTAAAGTTGCCAATATCCGGATGGAAATTTTGTAGTTTAATCTTTCTTTGGAGAATAGGATTGATGAGAATGAGAGGTGCTACTTAGTGATTAGTCTCGAGATATGCTTTGAGCAGCACGTCATCTGATGCCCATGCAGAAATGAGATCCAGTTAAAGCTTTTTGCAACTTGTGGGTGTAAATATCAATTTTCACGAGGAAGAAGTGAAAATACCCTTAATCTATTTGCTTAGAGATTTTGGTTGCCTTTGGTCATAATAATTTGCACACTGATTGTTAATTACCCAGAAAAAGATCTATTATTTTTTTTGTGGGTTGATTCTGTATTTCTTTTAGGTCTTAGCTTTACCAATGTTAGCTCCAAAATCTTACACTCGAGAAGACGTAGTTGAGCTTCAGTGTCACGGAAGCGAAGTCTGCCTTCAGCGAGTTCTAAGAGCTTGTTTAGAAGCTGGCGCTAAACTTGCAGAACCAGGTTGGGTTCTTGTTCCTTGTAAATTCACTGACTTTCTTGTACCGTTTAACTACTTCCATTGGAATAGAATATTGACCACTTCTTTGAGTAACGAATTTTCACACCTGGTATTCACCATGCAATTAGATAGTTGAGTTATTGTTGACTCCCTAAGTTTGAAAATCACCACAATATTAAGGTTATTGTAAGTCGTGCAATAGAAGATAGTGTTTGGAAAATCCTGCTTTCCTTGTCCTATAAGGTCATTTGCATCAATAATACGTTACTGTTTCTGCCAGGTGAATTCACTCTTCGAGCATTCCTTAATGGCCGCATGGACCTCTCCCAAGCTGAAAATGTTGAAAAATTAATTTCAGCCAAGTCTGTGGCAGCTGCAGATGCCGCACTAGCTGGAATCCAAGTATGTCTTCTTTAAACTCTTAGCTTGTGACCACAGTATTCATTCTTTTGAGCTCATTTTGTTGTTCTAACAACTGATCACCTTATGTATGATTGTGCAAAGCTTTGTTAGAAGTTCTAGTAGTTGGCCTGAAAAGAAATTTTCTCTGATAGGGTGGTTTTGCTTCTTTGGTGAAATTATTAAGATCACAGTGCCTTGAATTGCTTACTGAGATTGAGGCTCGTTTAGACTTTGATGATGAGATGCCACCACTTGACGTCAACCTAATTGTGGATAGGATACATTCCATGTCCCAAAAATTGGATAACGCGCTGGAGACAGCCAATTATGACAAGCTTCTGCAATCTGGATTACAGGTATAACTTACACCAGAGCTTTTCTTAATCTCCTTGTATCTTTTCAAGCAATAATATATTTATTCATAACCTTCTGTCATGCCCTGAATTGGTACTTTAAGTTACTTTATGGTTAACTGTTTAGTATATTCTGGATAAGTTGCACCATTGTGGTTGGTCCGTACTTTAATGAACCATCTTTTCCCTTGCCTGATCATACTGTACTGTGATTGCTATCTTCTTTTAGCTGACTTTGCTTACTTCTGCCTGAATTTACTATTGGAGAAAAGATTGAATTACTGTTTGTTAGGGAGCAAGGTAGCATTTAAATCTGTGCACAATGAACATGATGCTCAATTCATAACATTCATCTATAAAACCTTGCAGGTAGCAATTGTTGGCTGTCCAAATGTTGGGAATTCAAGTCTTCTTAATGCATGGAGCAATGTATGTTGCTACAGCCTTTTTATGTGTTCCAAATTTTTGGATTAAAATCTTGTTTGACCTATGAACTTTCCCTATTCATCAGTTTCCTTTTGTTTAGCGATGCACTTTTTTCTTTTTCTGTTTAGCTTCATCGTCATTAGTATTTTAGTTTTTTCATCTTAAGAACTGATCAACTCATATGGTTGTATTGGATGTTACTCTTTGTAAAGGGAAAAAAATGGCCTCAGATTGTTATAAGCTTGATATTGTTGCCCTGATATTGATGTGAACATACCAAATCTTTCTAAAATTATAAGCTGATTGAATTATCCACGAAAAAATGCCTGGTTTGTTTTGCTATTTTTGATTATATCATAACCACTGCCAAAGAGCAATGAAACATTTGGAAAAGTTGGGTAATTTCATGAAATTTATCATTGGTCGCTTGATTATACTTACCATTAGATGCTTGGCGCACATTGTTGTTTGAGGAATTGAAAGTAAATTATGTATGCATCACTTAATACCGTCTTTGGTTTTAAAATTTTTCTTTTATTTTCCATTTGTAGATACCTACATAATCGACACCATGTTTTCATTAGCATGCAGAGTGAGAGAGCTATAGTTACTGATATTGCTGGAACCACACGGGATGTTGTTGAAGCCCGCGTCACAGTTGGTGGTATCCCCGTGACCCTTTTAGATACAGCAGGCATTAGAGAGACTGAAGACATTGTTGAGAAGATTGGTAAGAATAACTAATAATGTTTATGCGCATACCTTCATATCACAATCTGCTGCAGTGTTTGTTGAAATGTATGGTCCTTTATTCCATTTTGGGCTTTAGTTTTGGACAACATTTTGTCAGCATTATGCATTTCAGTGTGTTAATTATGTAATGTAAATCTAGTGAATTCTACAATTCCGTTGCTATATTTTTATAGGTGTAGAAAGATCTGAAGCAGTTGCTATGAGTGCTGATGTTATCATTATGACAATAAGTGCTGTTGATGGATGGACTTCAGAAGATAGCAAACTTCTTGAGAGAATTGAATCCAACAAGGTTTTAGGAGCCAATTTCTTCTCATTGTCTTGTTGACACACTCTTTAAATGTTATGTAGAGCTTCATTGGCCAAATACATAAATGTTTCTAGCCCTTCCTTTTTTCTTTCTTTTTTTTTTTCATCTTTCGTGATTAAATCTTAACCTAATGTTACGACTGTTCTGTTCCTTTTCTTTTGCAGAAATCAGCTGGATCCACAGTACCAATAATGCTTGTGATTAACAAAATAGATTGTTCTCCATCTTTCGGCATGGATTGGCTGGATAGGCATGGACACTCCTTCAGCAAGCTTGTTTTCACTTGTGCTATCACTGGTCAAGGAATCCAAGACTTAGATGTGGCAATTTCAGAGATTGTGGGTCTGAACAAAATCCCTTCAGGAGGGCAGAAATGGACCGTGAATCAGGTAACATGTTGACATCTTCTAGCTTATTTGGTAATAAGCTGCTTCCTTTACTGACAAATCAAATTCAAATCTTCAAGCTTTGAATATTCTTTGCTTCAGTAGGGTAAAAAGGTCAAAAAAATTATTGTGTAAAGACGGAGATAGGTCCACTAATGATTGATTTGTGTTATTTGGTCATGAAAATCAGAGACAATGTGAGCAGCTTGTGCGCACCAAGGAGGCCTTTTCGAGGTTGAAATCATCAATACAAGAGGAAATGCCTCTGGACTTCTGGACAATTGATTTGAGGGAAGCTGCATTGGCCCTTGGCCAGATAAGTGGAGAAGGCATCTCTGAAGAGGTTTTATCCAACATTTTTGGCAAATTTTGTATTGGTAAATAGATGCATTTCAATTACAACATAAACGATGCTATGATCTCGTCTTTTCCCGTCAAAAAGAAAATTGTGAATTTCTTCCTCAAAGATGAAATGAAAAGAATTCTGCAACGGTGGTCCATTGGCTTTGTTAACGAGAGTAGAGAAAAAAAGATTTCAATAATATATATTAAGATGATGCTTCTGTCCAATGGTGCATTGGACCACAACAAAGGCAATCAAGTAATGGGTTGCCTAGCCTGTACGATGGTGCAATGTAGTTTGATGAAGTCCACCTTTATTTGTATATATGCCTTTCTATGGTTAGCTAATGAATGAATGAATAGTAGTGATAAAAATAAAAGAATGACATTGATACATAGATTCATGTATATGGCTAGCCGGCTATATATTTCAATGCTTGAAGAAGTGTTCAGAGGCTTTATTTGTGTGTGTGTGTGTGTTACATATATGTACATATTACGTGTATCTTGAGGATGTGTGAACTGAGAAAGAGTGAGGAGAAAGAGAGAACAAAAGAAGGAAAAGAAGCTACAATTGCAGTTGCAGGCACAAGAATAAGAGATGAAGAAGGAACAGGAGAAAGAGAAACGAAAAAATGACCAAGAGTAGAGATGTATTTATTTTCTCATTCATTCCTTGCGTCATACAACACAAAATAAATGAAAAGCCAAAGTTGTAATGATAAAATGCTTTGTTTGCTTTCTATTTAAAAAGGGATGTGGTTATTACGTCTTTACATATTATTACCAAAATTATCAGTAACAAGCAAAAGTTATGATTCACCATCTTTTCATTTGCCAACCTTACTTATTTCCCTACTTTTAGCCGTAAAAAAGTACTTTATGGTGGTGACGTGACCTGTCCTCTTCCTCCTACAATTTACAGTGAAGTGAAGCCCACGACGGAAAATGCATCTTCTATTTCCAACGGGGGGGAATTTATTTACTGGCATATCAGCTGAGCACCTTACGGAGTTCATCAATCAATTGGCCTCTGCTTGATGCCTCCACCTGCATCAGCCAGCGAAGTTCTTGTAGATGATAAACAAGTATTTGCTGTAACCAAAAAGCAAAAATCATTACCATTTACCTTGGGCAACATCATGTGTTTGTGATGTAATATTTTTTGTACTTACATTATGTGTTTGATTTTATCTTTATTAAGAACAATTGGTGTTATTACAATTAACAAGTTCAAATTACATTTGGAAACTTCAACAGATGTTTCTTTCTCATATTATCTTCTTAAATTGTTCCCAAGCTTTAAAGGGTATTGTTTTGAAGTTGACACATGGATCATTCCATGAATGAAAGCAACAAATAATCATGCGTTATACTCTTGTGGATATCATGCCATTATGTATTCCTAAAAGTAATGCATCTTATTATGATGAAATCTGTTAATTAACAATCATTTCATGTCTTCTTGTGACAAATATATGAAATCAAACACTAAAGTGTTTACAAATGTATCACATAATTCTTCTTCTGCAAGTAAGGGACATGAAGAACAATGGACGTGTAAACATGGGATTAGTGTTATTGGTTATACATAGAACTATCAAACATCCTATGTAAAGATTCTTAAGATTTAACATGTAAAAAATGAATGGTTATACCTTCTTTAAATGGATAGAAATTAATATATTGAAAGAGAAAAAGAAGTTATTTATAAAATCATATCTAAGGTTAAAAATATGAAAAGGGATTTGAAAGATAAAAAAATTATTCAAACATGTATTTTATGGCAAAATAATTGCAATGTAAGATGATATGTGCTGAAAGATTGAGATGTTGGAAGGTGGTGCATAAAAAATGTTGATGTTGAAAAAAAAGTTGGTAGAGGAAAGAGAAGATGAAGGAATAATATAATTTTCTAAAAACACATATTATTGTAAATGAAGAAAAAGATTAGAATTAAAAACTTTAATTAATGAAGGAAAGAAGATGAGTAAATAATTTCAAGCAATATTAGTTTTTTTTTAGGCAAACACTATATTAATTAGTTGCTTTATATGGACTTACGATTATAATGACCTATTATATATGCAAACACTATATTAATTAGTTGGCTTAGAAGTTTTTCTTATCACAATAATATTGCTCAAAACCTAAGACATGTGCACCTATCATTTGGGATTATTTTCATTTGTCTTCTTCCTTGAAAGCAATTTCCAAGTGTCTCTTTAGGGTGTTTTTCTTCCTTATTATTTCTATTTGCAAATAGAAACAACTAATAACATTTTCTTTATTAAAAAAATGTTCGAACCATGGCTTGACGCTAATTGTGCTTCCAACTATTCTCAACCTTCATTTCAATTATGGCACATGATGGTATCTAACCATAATATGAGCTTTTACTTAAATTTGTTTGTCTTACTCCTAGTACTCACTTCTAATCTTTATAATTATAAAGTTTTATGACTTTTTTTTCTAGAAATTCTAATAAAATCTTCTCCGGTGTTTGTTCAACATGGTAGTTTTTTTTAATATACTATACCGAACCTAACAAAAAATTTAAAAAAGTTAGTTCACTTTCAATTTTAAGGATTAGACAAGTAATATAATTCATGTGATTAAATCTTAATATGGAATTAGTTGTATTCAAATTGGGAAATGATAATTAAGATTATTATAATTATGTGTTTAGACCAATTTTATAAATGTTATACTAAATTTGGTACTGACAACCCGGGTTATGCATCAGGTATCTCCTCGTCTTTTGTTAGCTTTTTTACTTACCTATTTGGCGTTTTTCCCTTTTCTTGCATCATTATTTTTGTATCTCACATCTGCATGCGGGTCTACCGGAAACAGCCTCTCTACTATATAGGGGTAAGGCTGCGCACTATCAGACCTCCTCAGACTCTGCTTCACTGTGGGATTTCAGCCTGGGTGTGATGATGATGATGATGATGATGACTAAATTTGGTACCAGATTTGATTTTTACTACGGTACAATACTGGTACTAATCAATATCCAGTATTATTTTAGATAATTTTTCAAAATTATAAAATAGCTCCCAAATTTTTTAAAAGTGTAAATTAATCCTTAAATTTTATAAAATTATAAAATAGTCCCTTAGTATATTGTGCTATATATTTTTTAAATTTACATCAAATATGTCCCAAAAATCATAATAATATAAATTTAAAATAACAATTATCTCTTTATTTATATTAATATTACTTCACAAATTTCACATATAAACAATTACCATAATTAATATAAGAAAAAGAACATTTAATTATCATATAGGCATAAAGCTAAGAATAATACAAAAGTACTTAAATGTTACAACTTACATCATATAATAAAGAATAATTACATCAAAACATCATATATTGAAAATAATATAAGTCCATGACTCCATAAACATTACAACAAAAGTTTGTGTCATGGAACATAGTAAAGTAAAAGTAAAACTTGAAACAAAAAAAAACTTACAATTAAAAGTTTTAAATTTATACCAGATATAGAAATTTAACATGCACATCAAATACAAGTGAAATTAAAAGAAAAGAGAAAAAAATGAAAAACCTAGAACTTTATTCAATGGAATATCCACTAAAATTGCAATGACTCCAATTTTTAAGTATAAAATACTCACTATTAATAGGAGTCTCATCATTACCATTATTTAAATTCATTGCATCAAATGACATATCAATACTTTGTCATTGAAAATTATCTTCCAAGTCACTCTCATATTTGAAACTTAGTTTCTCATAAACCTAATATACTAAAAAATCAATATGGTCAAAGCAAATTAAATCTATAGAACTACTTGTTCTGTTAAGAGTCTTAGTAAACAAATAAAATTAAATTATTAATCAATTACAGGAAATTATATTCAACTTAATAAATATAATAACATACCTTCCTCAAAACTTTAAGTTGTATTGAATGAAGACCAAATTATTCAATATTTTGTATTCCAATCTATTTCTTTGTTTAGAATGGATGTATTTAAATGTGCTCAAATTCTTTTTACACCCTATTGCACTCACACATTGACTTAGAATTCAAATTACAAACCTTTTCAATTTTGGAACAATACTTTCGAATTGGTCCCATTAAGCAACTATAAGACAACAAAATTAACCTTATAAACAAAGTAATGCAATGATTAATTTCAAATAAGTAACAAAAGTGAATAAATATACACATGGATTAAGTTTGTCTCTTTACCAAATTGCAATAAGCATTCCCAAATCGCCACACACATCCTTGTATGCCTCTATTTGTGAGCTAAAAAGATCTTACATCATCTTATATGCAACAATTATTATGATAATTAATATCATTTTTCCTTTTAACTTTAGCTTTCTTTGTAAATTTTCGTCTAAAATAGACACTAGAATTCAAAAATGTCCCAGCAACAAACAACGAAGAATAAAATCGTCTTTTACATCTTTCATTAATAACTGAAAGATAAGGTGTATATAAAGAAGGCCTATTTTTTAGATTGGCCTTGATGCTTCCTTCGCTCTATCCATGTCTTTATAAAAAATATCCCATTACTTTCTTCTTATCACTATTAGTCAAATAAAGCACTCTTACCAAAGGCTCACAAACTCGGATGACAAATTGATATTAAGACTAAAATTTAAAATATTCAAGTATAATTTTGAAATCCTCCATGCTAACATTAGAATTAACATCTCCTATATTTTTCAACATTAAATTAATGCAATATATAACACAATGAGTCCAATAAAAAGAATTATATATGTTTTGCAACCTTTTTCTAGCTGATTTAAAAGCATAATTGTTGTCAGTGATGAATTGTATAGTATTTTTAGGTGCAACTTCAATCACAACTTCATCAAATATCTGAGATATAGTATCAACATTTCTAACAAGTTCAGATGCATTAATAAACTTTAAAAACATTGTTTACTTAGTAGAATAAATAAAAAATTGATAATAGGCTTATGTTTTCTATTTGTCTAACCATCATATATGATTGAACACCCATAATTTGCTTAGGTCATTCTTATTTCACCCAAATAACTTTTTTTTATAAACAAAGCTGCTCAAAAGATTACCTTTATCGTTATCAATTGAAGAAACTTTATATTCTGGATCGTAAGAGGTAATAACATCCATCATAGGCTAGCAATAATAAGAATGAACAATATTGAATGATACACATATATCATACCACCATCTAGTTATTGTCATGTCTATATTATGAGCTACTTCTTTAGATTGTAAGGAACTATGAATTGAAGCTTGAGCCCTAGGAGTTGTTTATAGTGCAAAAAAGTTATATAACTATCTTCTTTTCTTCCTCATATAAAATGTAACAATCTTTTCTTTTTGGGTAGGAATATCATCTTAACCATGCTAGAAAGAACTTCCATTACCAATTTTGTAGCCCAGTCTTTGCTTTCTGTTTTTCCCATTTTGATACTCTTCAAGCAAAGTTTTTGTTTGTCATTTCACTTCATAACTAACTTTTTTACAAGGCTCTGCTTCACGTTTAATCCCAGTTATATACTTCTTTAATCTAGAAATGATCCCACCTTTCAAAAGTTTGTTGCAATACAAACAAATAGTATGGTTCTTCATACTAGGAACTAATCTAACATGAGCTAAAACTAGATCATCGAATCTTCCTAAACAGTTTGAATTTTTAGGAATTCTTGAACTTTCCTCCATTTATCTGTAAAAAGTAAATAAAGACATATTTCAATTAAATTAATAACTTCACATTATGCTGAGTTATGAATTACTCTCATAAATCAAGGAATATCTTAAAAGCCATTGTAATATAATCATGGAGAAATCTAATTACCTCAGGTTAAATATAATATATGAGAAATTAAATTACTTAAAGTCTTTCTTTTCAATTCTTATAGACCATTTCTTACTATATATTTAATTACCCTTGAGATATGATAATGAATGCGCATATGTAAGTTTGCTATCATGTTGGAAATATTCCTTTTCAATGTTTAATTTTATGTATTTGCAATATTATTTTCTAATGACGTCAATATAGGAATGATTTTATATTTTCACTTAGTTACATATATTCAATGATTTAATCATATATTAAATCTCATGTTTAAATGATTTAATCATATATTAAATACTTTGCATATACAAATAATAATTTTTGAAATTTATGTTTCATATATATCAATTGACAAATTAACAATTCAAAGAACTAAAATTTGATCTCATTTTTATAATTATTAGAATTAAAAATAACCTAAAAAATTAATAAGACTTCATATATTTATAAAGCCATTCACGAAAATACTCAATAGCAAGCATATAAATTGAGTAACACAATTTATTTCATAATTTCCCCATAAATTCAGCTTAATATTCCCTTATAAAACATCAAAAAACTACATACATAATTTCTACTTTATAGTTTATATCATCACTGACTCAAGTCTCAAAGTCATCACAATGCAATACCAAAACCATAACTTTAGCTACAATGAGACAAGATGACGAAAGAGCAGCATGCGATAGGGAGCAGACGAAGGAGGGGCAACTGACAACGTGTGACTTGTGATGACCGAAGGGACACATTTGCAAAAGGAACCAAGTAGCGTAGAGTAGATATTGATGGAGAATTGAGAAGCGACAGCGAGGAAAGTAGACAAGAAAACTAGATAAAGAGGGAGGTTGTGGGTCAATAGGTAAGAGTGTTGAAGATTAGAGGACCAATTTTGTATTTTTCCACGTCTTACTATTCTTTTGGTAATTAGTTAGAATTAGAATGTAATTAGTTACAGGTTCTCTTGTATAAAAACCAACACTGTACATTCTGTAAATATAATTTTCAGAGCAATACAATTCTCATGAAATCTTTCCTATTTTTCTTCTTCTCCGATCAATCTCTGATCTTTTTTTCATCTCTTTAACATGGTATCAGAGCCACTGTAGTTGGCGTCGGTGCTAGCTTTCTTTTTCCGCTTCCGATCTGTCTTTTTTCCTTTTTTTTTTTGCTGTGATTTTTCATAGCTCTCACAGATCTTTCTAAGATCGATTTCTACCATCCCCTTTACCTTCATCCCTCCGACACTCCGGGTACGGTTCTAATTTCTCATCAGCTGAGTGGTGTTGAGAACTACAGCATCTGGAGTCGCTCTCTTCGCGTTGCTCTTCTTGCGAAAAACAAACAGGGTTTCATCGATGGGACGTGCAAACGTGAGGATTATGAGTCTGATCTTCAACCTCAATGGGACCGATGTAATGCTCTTGTATTCTCTTGGATATTAAACACAGTCTGCAAGGATCTCTCGGCCGGCATCGTTTTCGCCTCAAGTGCAGCCTTGGTTTGGCAGGATCTGAAGGAGCGCTACGACAAGGTGGATGGCTCTCGTATTTTCTATCTTCATCGCGAGATTTCAACCATTTCCCAAGGTACTTCTTCGATTCCAGCTTATCATACTAGACTGCGTTTACTGTGGGACGAATATGATGCACTTGTGCCATTCTCTTCTTGTGAGTGTGATGGATCTCGGCAGAATGCTACTCACTTGATGCAACAGCGCCTCTTTCAGTTTTTAATGGGTTTAAATGAATCTTATGCCTCCGTCCGTCGTCAAATTCTGCTCATGAGCCCTTTGCCCACTGTGAACAAAGCCTATTCGTTGCTCATTCAAGATGAAAGCCAAGCTCAGATTTCTTCTTCACCATCTATGGCCTCTGAACCTACTGCATTGGCGGTTTCTAATGTTTCTTCCTCCAAATCCAAAGCAACCAAGAAGTATCAAGGAAAATGTGAGCATTGCAAGATTCCGGGCCATCGTATTGAAGATTGCTATCGTTTGAATGGGTTTCCGGCAGACTACAAATTCACTAAGAAACCGGCAGCTAACAGTGTCACCGTTGAATCTTCGATTGAATCTGATGTCAAGGCTCCCTCACATGTTTCTTCTTCTTCCCAGGGTCCGGTTTTCACCCAGGAACAATATGAACAGCTTTTGAGTCTGCTTCACAAGCCACCAACTGTGACTGCAGCAGCTCACATGGCAGGTATATCCCTTCCTACACATGCACCTGCCCCTGTTCAGTGGATCCTTGACACGGGGGCAACTAATCACATGACTTATGACCTTCA
>JANKOD010000006.1:8389198-8408242 GCA_026284645.1 Erythroxylum acuminatum | reverse complement strand
CAAACTCCTCTGATTCATGATGATGTTGTTGATCCAAGAAATGATGTTGATATTCCTCAATAATTTGGCAATGATACTCAACTCCCAGATGTGGTCATTTTGATACAAAGTAATATGTTTATTAGAGAGAAGGTTAAGAAGTTTCAGACCCGTTTAAAGCATATACCCACCGATCTTATGGTGGCAGATCCTCTAACCAAAGGCTTGATTGTTAAGGCTTTCATGAATCATGTAACCCGTATGGGTCTATTTAGATCTTTTGATGCTTTGGATTAGTGGGAGTCTATCTTTTATGTTAATTTTGATAGCAACATTGTATTTGACTATTTTGTTATTTAGTTTAGAGAATTTTGCTTATAATTGTTGCTATTATTGTTATTTTCATATACTTTATTAATATACTGCGCATAAACATTTAAATGTTTGAATATATATGGCATTTTATTGGAGACATTTTGTACCAGTCACATTTTGCTGTTCTGAGATATTTTGTTAAATCTCAATTGGCATTTTGAGTGGATGCTTAGGCTATTTTGTTTGGACTTGCACAAATGAATCACCATTTTGTATGCATTTCCTTATGAGACATTTTGTTTAGGTCATTGAAGTATGGGTATTGCATATATGTTATCAGTACTCCTATTGGGTCTGATTTCTATATTGTTGAGGTACTTGTAACCTGATTTTGGACTTATGATTGAGAGATTGTTGGCTCTACTTTGACATCTTATTATGGCCACATATTGTTATAATAATTTGAGGATTTGTTTCTATTGTTCATTGATGTTGGTTAATGGCTTGGAGCTCTCGCTCACAGCACATGTTTTTTATGTGATCTGTAACGGTACCTAGAGTTGGAGTGAGGTATCCCTAGACCTTCTTTGCCATCTGGCTACTCCATCTTACTCCTCCAATAGTTCCTTACCGGACTGTCTGGAATGGTTAGCTGGCCCTACCAAGCATTACTCCTTTACCGGCTGGTTGTCCCTTGGTTCAAACTGGTCTGGTCCAAATACAGTAAACCTCGATGCTCCTTTACCTTATGACTTGCTTTCCTGCAGAAGCTTCCAACCCGAGATAAACTTACATTCCTTTATGTTCCTAACTATTGCTCTCTGTGCCTTTCAGCAAATGAATTCATAGACCACTTATTTTTTGACTGCCCCTTTTCAAAATCTATTTGAGACCACTGTCTTTCCCATTTTAACTTGCCCATTTTCAACCGCTCTACCCTTTCAACTATTCTTTCCTGGTTCTTAACTATTTCCAATTCCAGAGCTTCAGTCATCACTCTCTTCCCTCTACTACGCTCCACCACTGTTTACCACATATGGACTGAACGTAATTCCAGAACCTTCAAGAATGAAGCCTTGGCTGAGGAGCGCGTGCTTTCAGGAATTATCTCCCACGTTAGGGAACTTCTCAGCCTATACACCGAGAGGAGGTAACTTTGGTTCTCACTTTCTTTATTTTCCAGGTTATTTGATCAGTCTTATTCAGGTCACTGCTTTCGAGGTTCTCTTCGGTCTGTCCATGCTTGCCATGCTTACCATTGGAGGTGCAGCTCAGTTTTTCTTGGTGGCAGTATTCCTCTTGGCCATTCCGGGGCTATGGCTATGTAGTTTATATATTTCAGTTTCTCCTAGGCATGCTAGCTACGGGTTGGAATGTTTTAGTTAGGCTTTCTGCTTGGACTTTGTATGCTTGGGCTTTATTTGGCTATGTTTCTTGGAGTTATTGTTGTATCTGTTGGTTGGGTTTCGACTTGTTTCTTCCCTTGTTACAGTGTTCATTAGTTTATTTTGCTTGCTCTGAGACTCGGCTGGATGAGCCTTTTGTGGCATAGTCTGTGAACGTTTTTGTATATATTTTTGCTTATTTATTAATTTTTTCTGATTTATAAAAAAAGAATATATATAGTTGAAAAAGGAAGAGCTTTCAGTGGAGAAAAAGTAAATGCCAAAAATAACATGAATGAGAGAAAATTTAGAATGCTGTTCATCACATCCCATTGTTCACCTGTGCTAATGGTCACCTCAAAATATAAGAATAGATGGTTGAAATATATTAAGAACAAAAGAAAGCATATCTCCAAAGGGAAAGGTCGACCTCTGCAATGACATGGAGAGAGAGAGAGAGAGAGAGAGAGAGAGAGAGAGAGGAGACTCGGAATCAGAATCGTGCGGGACCCATCTTACCAGTAACTTTTATGGGGACCCTTTGTTTTCACTTTCATGTCGCCATCTTCCAAATTAACCTCTTCCCTTCAGTTCCGCCCTCTTTCTTAAAATACTTTTATTAGTTCTTCTTTGCCTTAAAAATTACTATTCTGATGACTTCTCTTGTACTTGGACCCCACTACTCGCAAAGCTGACTAGGCCACAGATTCTCTTTTGCCTTATTTATACACTGAACTGATGGTCACGTAGAAGTAGTATACATTGGCCTTTTAACAGAATCTTGTAAACCTGCAACCACTGCTTGTCCATCAGTACTTTTTTTGTAATTACCTTACCCTCGAGCACTTTATTTCTTTCATTTATTAATTCATTGATAAACGTCTTCCTCATTATTTTAAAAATATTAGAATAGTAAAATTAGTTAAGAATTAAATAAATTTTAAAATTTAATTAAAAGAAATTATTACTTTTATTAAAAATATAAAATTTAATTTTAATTTATAAAATTTATCGATTAGTTAATAAATTTATCAATTTTATCCGTAAAAGTTATTAGCTGCCGAAACTCAGTTTGGCATTTTCTTGAGTCAGCAACCGTAACTAGTTCACTGCTTTTCTCTATTATTTTCCTTCTAAAAAAAAAGAAAAGAAAAGAAGGGAAACTTGTTTCACGGCTTCTTTTGAAGGACGGCCTACGACTGCCAAATTCTTTTCTTCCATTAAGTAATCACTACACTTAAGTAAACAACTACATGTATTGGAATGAGAAAAGGAGTTGAATTATTACTGCGTAGCTCATCCAACAGCTTGCAGAGAGACACCGGAATTTATTTTGATAACTTGGAATGAAAGTTTGAGAAATTGAAGTTCGAGACGCAGGTGAAGATATCAGCAGTTAAACCCATCCGTGGCACCAAGGGAAAACGATGGGAATATTTTTCCAAGGTATTGCCCATACCCAACTTCTTAAAAAGAAAAACCCTCTTAACCAACCATTCACATCCATGACTTTTGATTTACTGGTGATATATCCATCCATATGGAAACTAGAGAAAACAGATTCGTACCCATGTTCAATCTTCATCTTTCTTCCATTAATACCATCCAGCCAAAACAGGAGAGGGATATATTTATAAATGTATAGTTGATCATAACCCAAAAAAAATACAGAAAAAGAAAGAGACAGAAAGGATGGAAGAAGACGAAGGAAAGGACCAGGAGGGAAAAAAAAGAAAAGAAAAAGAAGCTTGATGACACAAAGCAGCAATGGTGGATGATGGATGGTTTTGTTGAGGATGGATCCACGTGAAATAACTTCTAGCTACCTTCAAAACTTGGCCGTTTGAATACAAATATATCGAACCGCATGCATCAAACCCATATATATACGGTAATATAGTTCATCACTTTTTGGACATATTTATAATCGCTGGCGGAGGTTCTGTCTGATGGTCCTACAAAGCGGCGATGGTTTCGCCTTTGGTGGAGATATCTGTGGCGTTGGAGGGAACAGCTTCGTTATTTGAAGCTATTGAGCATTTCTCTTTTCTCTCGTCTTGATTCATTCGCTGTTGCCTGCATTCTAGACTGCAGAATGCACTATCTCCCCTGACAAGTTATTGAAATCAACTTTCAGTTTATGAAAACCGATAAATATTGTTGGGCTTAAATTGTAACGGAATAAAAAAGGAAAACTTGAATGTAAAGTTACTATTAGAAGCAAGTGATAGTTATTGTAATAACTAATAACATCACCGCTCCTTAGACTGAAAACTGAAATCAAGCATCTCTAACAAAACTTTCCTTTTACGTCGGATCTTTTCTTGCATCGAAAATTCCACTGATAAAGATAATAGCACGTCGAAAACCCAAAAAGTCAGGATTATTAGTTCTATATACATACCTGTACATATAAATATCACGGCCAGGGGTTAAACGGCGTTTACAAAGAGAGCAAGCTCTCAAGAATTGAGCAGTTTCCAAGAAGTCAGCAGAAGTTCTCCTGTGGTTCCTAGGTGACACGGTGGAAGCCAAGAACCGTTGATCTCCAAAAGCTGTAGGGGGTTGCCGTTGGTTGAGGAAGAAATCAGACGCAGGGTTATTTGTTTCAGTAGTATCAGTAGTGTCCAGATCAAAGGTGATCTCCGACATACTGGTAGTTCTCTTCATCGGATGACGAGGTCTCTTGCCCAACAACATCTTGTTAACAGATTCTTAGTTGGGCTTGTATTTTCACACCTATCTATAACCCTTGTTCCAACTGGGTTGCTGTAATTTACATTTGTTGACGTTGTTGTTGTTGTTAAAGAATGGGTGGTAACGGAGAGAGAAAGAGAAGGAGAAGTGCAGAGGAAATTGGGACTGCAAGATAAACTGATAAAGGAGGAGCCAGAAACCATGGAGTGGATCTCAACCGTTCATCTTGTTTGATGTTCTTTTCCTTTCTTTTTTTGTTTGTTAGTAGTGGGACTGGGAGCCTAGACGTCATGTACTTTTATCGCTCGTTGTTGGTCTTTTTACTTAAGTTTTAGTAATAAATAATAATCTCTTTTGTTCATATTTTTAGTTTCGATAAAATAATTTAAAATGCTTTCTAATCCTTTTCATTTGCTTCTTTAAAAAAAGTTAGATGGTGGAACATTTCGGAAATATAATTTTACCAATCATTCTGAATTTTTAATTTTTGAGGTAGATATTTTGATTACACATAAATAACTTTTGCATCCATGGTCGTTGCAATTGTCGTGTTGAGGGGCATTTTGGGTCCAGTGATTTAGTACAATCCGATGTTACCAAGAAGTTGAATCTGAATGTGCTCGTTGATATGCTCCGAAAAGCCTGAGGCAGCCGCAGCAGTACAAGCTCCGGCGGCTATTCACGTGGCACTTGGTGATTGTAGAATAGATAACAACTTGGAGTACCCGCCGCAACCGCCAATAGAGTACTGCCACGGTTAGCTGTGTCTAGCTGTATTCGACAACTTCGTATTAGTGTCCACTTATTTACGTACCTTTATTTCTTTATTGCCAACTATTCAATTCTCTCCTTCTTTTCAATAATTATTCTGCAGCAAGATCCAATATTATAAGTTTAAAATAATCCAAATAATAAGCTAGATTACGTCATTCTTCCCTCTGAAATCGTGTGCATTCCGAATTCCACCTGAAGGACGGGCTTAGAAATTACTACGGTACAAGATGTTCTTTGACTGGTATCTTGGATCGGTCGCCCCCTTTTTCGGGTAAGAAATATAAACTTAGTTAAAGAGCTAGACCGGAATCAGAGAACTGCTTGTGTCGACTCATTTTCTACAACTCAATAAGCTCGGTGACCTATTTATTATTATTCTGGGGGTTGGGTTAAGGGCTAAGCCTTTGGCTGTCCACTTGTCTCTTAATTTTTGGGTTGCACGTGCAACGCCACCCATTTCTATTTTAGTACCTGACAAGAATCTCTTCCACTATGGATTGATTGGAGTCTTAAAAGTCAGTTTTCGCAATTAGGCGGTACAAATAATTGGATCAATGAAATGAAATCTCATCATTTATGCAATATTTACTATTGAGTTGAATTGAATGCTAACTTCAGTATGAAATATTAATTTTAATATGATAATTGAAATACACACATCAATAGTACTGGAGAAAAAAATGTATTTCTCAAACCCTTTGTTAAATTTTTGCAATCTAAAAGGCAGATTCATCCTCACTCTATTTCTGTTTATAAATATTGACCAAATCCCAACCACTGTGTGATCTATTAATTTCTCGGACGTCAATTAAGAGCATTGCTCTTTCTATAATTGAACAGAAAAAGTAAATATTTATTGCTTTCTTTCCTTATTTTAGGGGGTGATGCTATTTTACAATAATTGGTCAGGTGTTAAATTTCAACGCCAAAGCTCACGTCCAAACTTTGATTTTATCCCTATTGAATTGACGAGTGAGTAGTGACTAGTCGATTGAAGTGCTTTTAGATATTAAAAAGATGTCAAATCAAGCTTCATATTCCATAAACTGGTTTCATCTACTGCTGTGAAGCCATTTACGATCAAGAATTGTAATTCTCTTTCTAGTTTCCACAAAATTTAAATTGTAATTTCAAGTATGAAGTTATAATAATTTAATCGTTCAAATTTTGAGTTATGAATTGTTATTATAAGACTTGAAATTCAGTAAGATTAACTTGATTTAATTTACAAATAGATAAAAAAAACTAATATTTTAATTATATATCGATATTATCTAACATAATCATAACAAGATTAAAACATGTTGTACATGAATTCTATACGCCATTGTCTAATTTTGAAGTGTTTCTAGAAAAAGTACGAGCGTTTCCTAAAAGTTTTTAGGTGAACACGGCTTAACACATAACTGTATGCCATGATATATTCTTCTTTAAAATGTAGAAATAAAGATACAAGAAAAAACATATGATTGAACTAGCGAAATATTTTTCAGGAAAGGGACACAATTTGAAACATGAGTGCATCAATGCCTATCTCTATTTGTAATAAAAAAAAAGCCTATCTCTATATGTAGATACATACAAAGAGTTACACGATATAAAACACAAGCAATTTTGTGTCATAGAAAGAAATAAAAGTTACATGGTCATGCTTGCGATGAGCTATCTTATCTAAAAACACATTCTTATTGTAGATTTTAAGCTTTTGGAAGATTTTATGTGTCATTAAAGACGTGTTTAAGTTAAGTTGAATTTTGCAAAGGAGATTGTACTAAATAAAATTTCCATATAAACGTACTTTTTAAAACCTAGTTATATAAGAGAGTTGTAATCATTACTATTGTTGAATAGTGAAAAGATAGGCATTTTTGTTCCATGATAATATAGGTACACTAATTTTGGCCTGTCCTCGTTAAAATCTTTTTAAGTGCATGTTATTTTCTTTTATAGTATTATCTTTTTGTTGCATATACTTGTGCAATAAGTCGTATCAAAGCATTGTTGAGGTAACATGAGTTCAGTTGTAAAGTTTAAAGAGAGGAAATTCAATGAAATTAAAAATTTTAGACTATGATAATAGAGTGCGAAGGATTTGTTAGTATAGCAAGGCATGCTAAAGGAGTTGTGTGAGAATAAGTTAGAAGGTACGGATGCACTCGATTAGAACGAATTACAGGGAAAAGAATTTTAAACAATTTAACTATGTCTGGCAAACAAGGTCATATACCATTTTATAAACATTATATCCCTTTTAAAGATATGGAAGAACCTAGAGATGTATTCTTCAGATTGCATGTGAAGGGTAATCTGGATCGTAGTTAAAAAGCAAAATAAAGATGGCTTGTTTAGGACGAGTTTTAGATTGAAATATGATGATAAAAAGCATTCTAATGCTATAAGTGTGAACAAATTGAGCATATTAGGAGGGATTATCCAAACAAGAAGAAGCTTAGTAACAAAAGAAAGTTTGATGATTAGTCATGGTTTGGTAATGTAGTATAAATTGGGGGAAACCAGATCCTCTGTCCAGTTTTACTTTGTCTTATTCTGTCTCATAGAATCTCAATCATTTATTTTGTAGGACCCACGTGGGTCCCATGCGGGTCCTACATAAATAAATGGCTGAGATTTATTGGACACAAGAAGACACCATAATATTAGACAGGGGATCTGGACTCAAATTGGGGACTCGAATTTTAACTACTAAGATATGCTCTTATGTTTGAGTTAGTCAACTAAAAGACTTATGAATTCTAGATACATGATGCTCACATCATTTGATAGATCTTAGAATTTTATGACATTTATCGATGGTTTTTTGAGAAAATTCTAAGTATTCTTCATGAAATAAAAATTCAAGATCTTTGTCACTATTTATCGTGAAATTGAAATTTGGAAAAATATTTAAGGTATCAAATATCAATAAGTTAATATTTTCAAAAGCAGACAATACCTTTTTTTTTTCGGTTGCACCAAAGCAAAAAGACAACCTTTTATGATGATGGAAAATATGGTGAAAATGCAGTATGATCCTGACGGGTGCCGTAATGTTCCTTCTTTCGATTACGCTTGCAATTATCACAGACTATTTACATACAATCATCCTTGAAAATATCTGATTGTTATTGACCATACATGATATTAATTCAAAATAGTTTAACAATTTTGGTCCCTTAGTGACCTAATAACAATTAAAAAGAAAAAAAAAGGAAGTCGACGCAACCATGAAAAGGAAATAAAGAAATCAACTTGGCTTTAAAGTGCTGTATGCAAACCTTGGATCGCGAAGTGTGCCACTTAAGCTACTTTTCTGCATAAAAAATGTTTGATTGTGTCATTGATGAGCATGTGAAGTGCTTATTCTATGGATAAGATTGGATCATATATAGAGAAGGTAATTGTTAGCCGAGTCACCCTGGTGGTTTGATTGGGCAGTCGAGGGAGAGAAAAATTAATTGTGATGAATGTAAGCATGCTTAATTACAAAACTTGGGCATTCTTTTGAGCTTTTCGAAGGAATTCATAATTAGTTGAACCACTAATATGTTAGAAAAGTGCATTGCTGAAGTAATTAACACAAGCCAAAACTGCTTAAGTAATGATGGCTGGCTAAAACTTTGCCCTAAATTTGTATGGACCACTAAAGATCTAAAGACTCTAATTCCACTAAGAGGCGTAAGCATCATCTACATTTTTTATTTGCTTCAAGAATTATGTTATATTGTTAGGATTATTTGAATGAATTCTTGGTTTAGATATTGTTAATTTGGATGTTACCATACATAGTTTAACCTTTTCATTGCATTTATGTGATGATAGAAGTTTAAAAAACACTAATAAGAAGCTCTTTGGATATACTTTCATGAATTATGATTAACTGATGAAATGATTAGGATTGTGTTTTACCTTTGCTGCTACATATTTATGACTGGCTTGGTTTGGGTCTAATAAGACATGAAAGGCAGTTGAAAATGATTGCTGCAATAGCATATTTGATGAGTAGGACCCTTTCAAAATTAGGTACCTGTGGTGAGATTTGGTCTCCGCACATGTGAACAGCTCACGTAAAGTTGAGATGTCCATATTGACACCAATAGTTGTTTTCTTGTAATAATTCTCCCAAGAAATGTGTAAGAAAAGTGAGTGATTGCTTAAAACCTACCTATTTCTGCAAGTGGTCATGAATTTGCTTCTTCACAAATCACCAGCCAGGATGTGACACGCAACAATGGCAAGCAAAATATCTCAAATAAATCCAAGTGTCAGTCTAGGCAGTAGGCACCCACCTGCACAGGTATTGTATCTTTACACTGAGTATAATATTCTGCTGCTATCTTGCATTGAAAAAGAAATCAATTGTATGCAATAAGCGCGTCTTTAAATTAATCTCGCTGCAACTGTAATTATTGACATGATAGGGCACACCGATCAAAATGCAAAAAGTTTTGGCACATTGTCACTTCCTTCTTTCGTGGACTCCACTTTAATATGTTCGCAACAGTCATTACAGGGGGGAGTTTGTCAATTAATCCATTTGGTCTGGCTAAGAAACATGCCAATACTGTGGTACAACACAAACCAAGAGACTCTTCTAAATTGCAGTATAGAAAGCCAATCCAAAACTTGTAGGCCCAAAACCCTCCATTTGGGCTTAATCCTCGACTAACGCCTGAACAGTGAACATCTCCATCTTTCTATCACTCATTCACCTACAAAAGCAAAAATATAAAGTCAAAGAGCCCAGAATTCAAGCTCCAAAGAATTGAGAATGCTTCGTTAATTATCTTTCGAGTCTCAAAAACGGCCCTAAAAGTAGAGATTAATATTGTAGGTTTTCATATTATTTATGTTTAGGTTTTTATTCATTGTTCTTTAGGTAATTTTTATATTGATATTATATTTTATATTAGATGTTACTCGTATGCATATTTTCATTATGATATTTATGTTAAATTTGATCATATTCGATTTGTGTATGACATATTACAAATTTTTATAGGTTTGGTATTAGAACTTATGATAAAATTCGGATAGCTAGACTAATTGCCTTTTAATTTATTTTATTAGTTTAGTTTGGTTCTTAGATCTTTAGAATTTTAATAAAGCGTAATAATTTTTTTTTAATTAGGTTTCTAAGATAAGGATGGGTCAGGCCTAATATTACTCTTTTATTGTCTTTAAAACTTAACGCAAGTTAAATCAAGTTCGGATTCATAAGGAGGTGTAAATGAATTTTAAGACTTTTTTTTATATTTTTAGAATCTATAACTATTGGTTTCAATTTATGTTTTTTTTTCATTTTGGATTAATATTTTAGGATCAATGCTTTTCAAATCAAAAACTCATATGTGGGTCTTGGTTTTGCTAAACTTAGTCCCATTGTGATTAGTTCAAGTCTTCATTTAAATGCTAAATATATGAGTGTTGATTTGAGTATTATGTGTTATTTGAGATTGTGTGTTATAAATGACATATATGTTCTTTAAAATCCCTATTGTACACCAAAATGTCATCAAAATACAAAACAACAAACCTCTAGTGAATGCACGTGGTATTATTTGTAAAGAATGATGATATTTTTATGTATGGAATCATAAGACTTTCAAGTGTTAATGCTTATAGTGAAATTTAGCTTTGTATGCAACAAATATAAATACAAAACTATTAACCAAGTATATTATATTAAATACGAAATTTTCTTTTTTGCAGGCCCTATTTTGTTTTAAAGAGTGTCAATCATCCTTCTTCTTTGTAGTCTGTGGTTGTCTGTCCATCCAGACAAGTCATCCAACTAATGTCTATCATATGCATTTCTTTAATACTACAAGTATTTGTGTTTAGGTTTTGTGTGAATGAAAAGGAGATCTTGATTTTGTGTTGTTTTTAAGAATATTTTTATAATCATTGACGAGTTTTTATTTTCTTTTTTAATAGTCTAAGTATTTATGTTTGGGTTTTGTTTGAATCATTGATGAGTAGATGCATGATTACATAAATATTTATTATATGTGGAATGAGTTTGAGATCTTATGGATGATCCAATGCATAATAAAACTCTAAGATGATATATAGGCTAAAAACTCGTGATGCTACTCCCATGAGACTTGTCGGTTAAAAATTTCACGAGCCTAAGAGTCATTGCGAGAACTTGCTTTCTCAATTCATATGGTGTAACAATGCCATGTACCATAGTGCTTGTTTAAAATCAAACTTTGGAAATGAACTTGAGAGTGATTAATTCAAACATGAATACTTGAACTTCATTGTGATTAATTCAAACTTAGTATTAACATAAGAAATTCATAGGTTTAATAGACATGACAATTCTTTGCATAATAAACCCCAAGGATAGTATATAGGCTAGAAACCCATGATGTAACTCCTATGACGCTTATCGGTGAAAAATTCCACGAGCCTAGGAGTCACAACGAAAACTTGCTTTCTCAATTTACAGGTGTAAACAATGTCATGTACCATTGTGTTACTAGGTTTAACATCAAACTTTGGAAATCAACTTATAAGTGATTAATTCAAACATGAATACTTGAACTTCAATGTGATTGCTCGATGTAGTGTTGGTTTTGATACATATATGTACTTTTTTTTAACTTCTTAATGTCACTTCTTATAGGACATTGATTGTCATATTTTTTATTTGACTGATATATACTCACATATGTTGTCTATCAATTAAGTCGTCCAAATTTTGTAAGGTTATTATGAGTTAGAATGTGGTGATTGTCCAATCACTAAGATGTACTTGGTTGTGATTGAGTTTTCTAATTGTGAACTCATATGGTCGGATAGATTGGTTTCAATTTAAAGGGGAAATGGTTAGAGACCTGTAAAAACTTAGGGGATGTTTTGTAAAGTAAAGATTAAATATTTTGTAAACTTAAGGAAAATGAGGATACTAACTATGAAATCACTTTTTTAAATAACAATTTTGCATAAATGAGTAATGTTGATAGATCTTGGATGTATAGATGATTAACACTCGATGGTTTCATTAATCCTGAGTTTGTTGAGGGAATTGAAGCTTTTATTCACTATGTATGTTCTCAAACTGCATATATGGATGGCCTAAAGATTAGATGTCCATGTAAAAAGTACAAACATATTCATTTTCTTATTATTGATGAAGTGAATCTCTATTTGTTAAGAAAAGGGTTTGCTCAAAATTATTTTGAGTAGACACGATATGGAGAGTCATTAATTTGTAGCATCTCAAGGGGTAATGAAGTAAATTCGTGAATAAATGTGGATGAATTTGAAGGGGAACTAGATTTAGAACAAGTAATGTGGGTGCAACTAAAAATCCTTACATCCAAATGGTTTATGATGCAGCTGGTTATACCTTTCAAGAAAATATAGAAAATTTTGGAGAAGAACCAAACCCACATGTAAAACAATTTTTTGACTTACTATAATCAGTTGACCAAGAATTGTGGCCAAATTGTCAGACCATGACTCAATTATCTTTAATTGCTTGAATATTGAATGTAAAGTATGAAGGACATATTTTTAATCGAAGTTTTGGTAAAATTCTTGCTTGGTATAATGAATCATTGCCTCTTGATCATACAATGGTTGATAATTTTTACAATATGAATAAACTTATTAGGGATTTTGGTTCGCCAATTGAAAAAAATCGATTGTTGCAAATTGGGATGTACGTTGCTTTGGGGAGATGATATGAAATTACAAGAGTGCAAATTTTGTGTCAATCTATGTTCAAACCTAGAAAGTGTACTATAAAACAAAATTTAGTACCTTGGAAGCGAATATATTATTTCTCATTTACTTCGAGACTTCAAAGACTATATGCCTCTAATGTTATTGCATCTCATATGAGATGACATAATAAACATGAATAGGAAGATGGAATAATGAGTCATCCATTGGATGCACTGGTATGGAAACATTTCAATAACAACCATTATTAGTTTGTAGCTGAAAGTCGAAATGTTAGGTTGGGATTGTCGATGGATGGATTCCAAACTTTTGGTCAATCCAGCCAACAATATTTATTATGGCCAATCATAATTACTCCTTATAATTTGCCTCCACGGATGTGTATAAATGAGGAATAAATGTTCTTGACAGTGATTGTGCTAGAGCCTACAAATCCAAAGTATAAAATTGATATATTCTTACAACCATTGGTATCTAAATTGCATCATCTTTAGGAATATAGTGTGGAGACATATAATGTGTCTCTTAAAAAAATTTTTTTTGTTGAGAGCAGCTTTGATGTAGACTATTAGTGATTTCTCAGCATATGCTATGTTTTCTCGATAGAGCATAGCAGAAAAATTGGCTTGTCCTTATTGTGGCAATGATTCTGACGCGTTTTATCTTCTAAATAGGGCCAAAACATCTTGGTTTGACAACCACAAGAAATTTCTTCCTCTAGATCATCCATTTAGAAGCAATAAACAAAATTTCATTAATAATAGGATGGTACAAATACCTCTTCCCCCTCACAAAGTTGGTGAAGAGATATTGCAACAGATTGATGAATTAGGGTTGTTGAAAGTTACAAAATTTAAAGTTGATAAAGTTAATACAAGCATTAGTAAAAACTTTGGTTGGAGAAAACACATCTTTTGGGATTTACCATATTGTAAAACTAATTTGATACGTCATAATCTAGATGTGATGCATACTGAAAAAATATTTTTGACAATTTGTTCAATACCATAATGAACATTGAAGGAAGGATAAAGGACAATGCAAAATCACGAGTTGATTTGCAACTTTTTGGTAGAAAGAATGAGTCAGATAAAGATCTTTTCACTGGTAAATATCTAAAATCATGTTACACTTTGGATAAAAAAACAAAAGGAAAATTTGTGTGAATGGTTGAAAATTCTAAAGTTTCCCAATAATTATGTTTCAAATTTGACAAGATGTGTGGACACGAGGAAGTACAAATTATTTGGGTTAAAAAGTCATGATTGTCATGTGTTTATGCAAAGGCTAATACCAATTGCATTTTGGGAGTTGCTAGCAAATAAGGATTGAGAAGCTATAACAGAATTAAGTTTGTTTTTCAAAAGCTTAACATCATCTGAAATAAAGTTGGTTGAAATGGAAAAACTAAAAAGGGAAATTCCAGTAATCTTATGCAAATTAGAAGGGATTTTTCCTCCACGCTTCTTTGATTGTATGGAGCATTTACCCGTGCATTTAGCACACGAGGCTAAACTTACTGGTCCAGTTCAATATCGATGGACGTATCCGTTTGAGAGGTAATTATAGTAAATATTTAACTTGGAGTTATAACATGTTTTAATTATAAAATTGCAATAACCCTATTTGTTAATGTAGGTATTTGCATCGCTTGAAGAAAAATGTTAAAAACAAGGCTAGAGTTGAACGTTTGATATATAATGTTTAATTAGTGGAGGAAGCAAGTATATTTTGTTCAAATTATTTTGAGCCGTATGTGCACACCAGAGAAAGAAAAGTTCCTTGTAATGACGATAGGAGAGGAACGAGTGATGTTGATGGTAACTTATCCATTTTCACATATCTTGACGAACATATGGACGGTTAATAAGAAGAATGTTTATAGAGAAAGAAATAGAGGTTGCCCATGGTTATATTTTATTGAACTGTCAAGAGGTTCAACCTTTCATGTAGTAAGTTAAAGTTGACTTTGAAATTGAGTATTCGGGTTTTCAAATTTAGTGTCATTCACAACTAAAATACATAATAATGCTTTTAGATTATACAAGGAATGGTTACGCAAGCTAATGCCCGAAAAACAAAGAATGATACCAATAAAGAAGTTAAAAGACACTTTCCTTGATGGTTCAAGAAATGTGTAAGTTTTCATTTAGAATTATTGAAATGGTTGAATTATTAGATCAAAGTGTGCAAATGACATTATACTATTTAATATGATAATTTATTTTTATGCAGGTCTCAAAAAATCCAATAGAGAACAAGTTCATACGTGATCTTGTGAAAGGACCTTTGCGAATTGTTAAATCATATCTGGTGTATTTTGTTAATGGATGCAAATTTTATAGAGAATATCATGGTCATAGTATGGCAACAGTAAATAGTGAGGTTTGCATATCGTGATAATTGATGGATTACTATGGTAAAATTATTGAGATACTTGAAACTGAGTACCTTACATTGCCTATAAAGCGGAGTGTGATATTTAAGTGTGACCGGTTTGATCCAACTCCTAATGTTGGTACAAAAGTACGCAGTCATTAGAATCTAGTTGAAATCAACCGGCCAAGAAGATTTAGATAATTGGAACCTTTCGTGTTGGCGATGCAAGCGATCTAGGTGTATTATGTCCCTTTTCCCAACTTACGACAAGATAAGTCAAATTGATTGACCATTTGTAAAGTAAAACCTAGAGGTGTTTTTGAACTATATGGAAAAGGAGAAAAAAAAGGGAATTGAAAGCGAAAGGTTTCAGGAAGAGGTTTATGAAATAAATGCATATGTAACATATGATGAGATTGAATCTTTGAATGATCCAAATAATGAATATGTTGAAATTTCATCTGGAAAGGATGCGGAAGGGGGAGATCTGAAGAGGAGCTTGAGTTTGAGTTAAATTCTTTAGAAAAAGATGATGATGATGATTTTGATTTACAATTAAGTGATCATGATAGCAATTAATTTGTGTTTGTAATAGAATATTATATTAATAAATATATTATTGCATTAACAATATATTGTTATATTACTGGAATATTCAACAAAATACATATTCCAGGTTAAAAATATGCCATAAAAGAGAAAATAGGAAATGATGCGGCCAGGGGTTAAGCTATCACCATTTGGACCAACTAGTGCAGGTCCAGGTGAAGCATCATCTTCTGTAGATGCTACAGAATCTGTACATCCACCTACTACACATCTAAATGGGGCATCACCTTCTCGACATGCAATCCCTGTAGAGTCACCTTCTGTACCTAATGCTTCACCATCAAGCAACCCTAGTACACCATCCACCATCCCTCCTTCATCCATCACCCCTATACGAAACAGAGATATCAGCGGTAAATGTTGCGGATGAAGGAGGCGAATTCCAGCATGGAGCTAAGTGAGTTGATAGAAGAACTTACATCACAATTGTCAACAATTTGTGAGTGAAAATACATGCCTGTGTCAATCATTACTCGCTTTACTTCACTACCCCCCATGTTCAGGGTGACCACTAGTGCATCATCGTGGGGGCAGCTGACACCATCTAGATCAGACTCATCGAATGAAATTATTCCATCTTTCTGCTGCCTTCTTTTGGCTGATGAATCTTCAATGACCTGCTTGGTATACCTCTTTCAGCCTTTAGCGGTCGACCCTCCTGCTGCTCTACCCCCAAAGATCATGTTAATGATCTTAATCGGTCGGTCATCCTGTCGTTCGGTATTTCCATCATTCCTTACCCTGGAACGTGCCCTCGTGTCTCGTCGCTCGTTATTATTTTGGTTCTGCCTCCCCCCACCGTTCCTGTCGTTCTGTCCCTATGAACTTTGCCAATTGTCGGACCGATCGGTCCTACGATCATTATCTCGATCGGTATTGTTGCTGTGCTTCAAAAATCTACGCAACCTTCCCCGTTGGATAAGTAGCTCGATTTCTCTTTTCAAGTCCCAACAATGCTCTATATCATGGCCGACATCTCTATGGAAACCACAGTAAAAAGAAGGATTCCTCCTGTCCAGAGGAGTTCTCATTGCATCGGGTTCTCTGAAGGGTTCCCCTTCAGCCCTCATGACCTCTAATACCTCTGCATATCGTCTATTGAGGGGGGTGAAGGATTCGCGTCGTTGATCCTGTCGATCGATCGACTTTCTCCAACTAGACCTATCCCTCTGCCATTTACGTGAATCTTTGGCTCTGTCACTCGGCTCTCGATCGTCTGCTCGACCTTTTGTATATTTCAATACTTCCTCCAGCTGAATATATTTATCCGCTCGATTTCTTATCTCCTGAATAGATCGGGGCTGGAACCCTTTGTTCAGGGGTTCGAGTCGCAACTCCACCCTGGCAGACCAAAGGGACAATTCCTTATGGGGATCAGGTAACCAGGCCAGAATGTGGGTATCGGCCGCCACAACCGCTCACGAGGCGGGAGGTTCCCCCCAAACCAATATTAATCTTTATATGAGATACTTTGGGGATTTAATGTAAAAAATTCACTTATATTATCATTATGCTAAGAATTTATATATATATACAAGTAATGTTTTAAATAGAATTCTTATATTAGGTCAATTTAGTGAGCTTATTTTGTAACGAGAACACAAACAATTATTTATCTGTATACTTTATTGTATAAGAACGAGAGAATCATGGAAGCTTCGCCCTCGGTTAATTGAAAACAAATGTTAATCAAGTGCCAATTATGCAACAAGTAGTTGACAATGGGGGGGATTCCATCGTGATCGAACATATGTTTGACACAAGAAACAGACGACGACAAAAGTGGGTTGACCATGGATAGACTTTAATCCTAGCTAATTGTTTTCCATAATATTGCATTTTAAGGACTTATTAAAGTTACAGCGACAGAAACAAGATGTTATGAGAAGTGATTGCAACACAACAAGAAATGTGGAATAAATGATCAACTTTGGAATTGATTAATACAATCGTGATAACCCAAGTAAGAAATAAGAATCATTGAATTTGGGATTTAACTAAAGACGCCTTAAACTGTGGATGTCGCGGACGAAGATTTCTACATCAGTTCATATATGTTTTGTTAGTTATAATTAGGTTTGATAATCTCACACATATCGCCTACACCGATGAACGTGAGAACATCTAGTGAGGTTTCACACAACCCTTAGGCATCGACCTTATGGCAGCCACCTTTGGTGGTCGACTGCCTCCTCCACCTACAGAAAAAAGCTCCTTCTTGGATGTGTTACAAAACTCTACTTACTGCCTTGATATTGCTATTATTAAGGATCCTACAAACTATAAGGGTAAGCCTTCTATTGAATTTACTCCTAAAGAAGTTGAAAAACTGGTTGTCGCCTTCACTAATTCTCTCGTAGAAAATTTCTCCCATGGGGGTCTGACAATGGATAAACTACGAAAGTACATCATGGCAATAGGTTTTAAAGGAACTATTCGTATTAGTTTGCTAGATTATCGTCATATATTGCTACTTTTTGACGTCAAGGAAGATTACACTCGCTTTTGGATGAAGGGTGTGTGGCCTTTTGAAGGTTTCATTATGCCAGTCTTCAAGTCGTCACTGGAATTTTCACTGACGAAGGAATCACTAATAGTCTCAATTTGGATTCATCTTCCTTTAATGGCGCTACATTTTTTTGCTAAAGGACCCTCTTTTCAATTGGAAGAATTGTTGGAAATCCCTTAAAAATTGATGCTTCAACGATAACAATGGCAAGACCAGGGATAGTGAGAATTTGCATTAAAGTTAGATGTTTCGAAAGAGTTGCCTCACCGTTTTTGGTTAAAGAATAACTACAATAAAACTATAGTTTTAACGTCGTTTGAGAAGTAGACGTCGAGAATGAGCTAAGCTTTTCACGATGTCTTAAAACACGTCATTAAAAGGTCCCATATTCTGCGACGTTGTATTTAGATGTCGAAGAAAATTGAAGTGTTTGATGTCGTTTCGGTAGAAAGACGTAGAGAAAAACAAGAAACGACGACCTTGAGAAGTAAACGTCGGAGAAGGCCTTGTCCACGTAATTAATTTGTTACCCCCCAGATTTATCACTCTCCCGCCCACGTTTCCCTTCCGTCTCTCATTTCTGTCGCCTTCCCTCCTCCTCGAACCGCCTTCCGTTTGTCATTTCTGTCGCCCACGTTTCTGTCGCCTTCCGTCTGTCATTGTGGAGGTTGCTTCACCAGTTGACGGCCGTCTATCATCTAC
>JANKOD010000006.1:8355783-8375660 GCA_026284645.1 Erythroxylum acuminatum | reverse complement strand
TATTATTATTATTATTAAAGTTATAAACTTAATTTTGTAAAATTAAATATCTAAACTCTAAATTCTTATAAAAATATTCAATGAAATACTAAGAAATATAATATTTATGCTTTTATAATTTTTTTAAATCACGCCCTCATAAGTCATTTTACATATCAACAGTTAATACTAAACAACTAATTTTACCAAACATCTTTAATAAACAACTGATGTTATCTACTAATTAAATCAACTGATATAATCAGCTAACCTCTGATAGAATCAACTAACAGCTAATGCAATCCGCTGTTTGTCAAATAGAGCCAATATTCAAAATAATCCCAAAGTGGATAAAAAATTTAACAAGACATTTTTTTTGTTTTAAATAAAAAGTGACCTCACTTTCATATAGCAAGTGAGACCCACTGTTTAAAATGTATAATAATGAGTTCTACTATTACGTGAAAAATAGGACCCACTATTTGAAATCCATAAAAGTATACCCTACTTTTGGATTAATTTTTTAAAAGCTAATTATGTTGCGATGAGACCCACTTTTTACTTAAAAAATAAAAATATCATGTCAGTATTTATATGACATTTAACTGACGGAGAGTTAATCTTGTCAAATTTTTCGTCCATTTAGGATTTATTCTGAATGTTTTGAAAATGTTAGAGTTTAATTTGAACGTTTCAAAATGCTAAAGCTTAAGTTATATTCTATTATAAACATTAAGGTTCAAGTTGCACTTTTAGCCTATACTACTAGTACTAGGTTTAGTAATAGGATGATACAATATCAATATTGGGCAATATTAAACATCATTTTAAATAATTTTTAAAATTATAAAGTCTTTCAATTTTGATATAATTAAAATTTAGTTTGTTTATTATGATTAAAATTGAAAATGTTTTAAATGTTAAAGCTCATAGCCTTCGTAATAGCTTCATCAATACCATCTACCAAATGAAAGTGTTGCTCCGAAAGACTATCTAATTCTTCATAAATGGTTAATTTAAATCATCTAATTGTTTTTGCTAAGTTAATATTTTTTTTGGAGGATTGGTAAATGCTTTTGCAATGAAAAAGGGTTGAGATTAAAAAACACTCAATTTTTCATGCTTTTGCTATAGTTAAGCGATCGTCTTCGAATAGTGTGCCCATTTTATTGAAGTCCATTTGGGTTCTTTTTTCTTCTTCTTCTAGAAGTATGACATGGGTTACTTTAATGTCATAGCATCTGGTACACATTGGCTTGATATATTTTCTAACTCCTTCCAACCATAAAAAATTAGGAACACCTTGTGTCTTTGAACCGATAACTATCTTTCGACTCACCTACTCTTCTCTGTTCCTTTTCTTGAGAGAACATCCAATGCCAAAGTCACTATCAGTAAGCCATTAATCTTTTAAATGGACTATACAATGTACTTTATCTATTGGGATACTGGCTAACATTTTACTAAATGTTTCTATTACATCAATTTATCCTTAAATAATTTTGTTGAAGCATATGCTTGAGAGGGCTTATACTATGGACAATTTGAAATTAAACATCTATTTCATTATGTAAAGAAAATTATCAAGATTTTTGGATTTTTTTTTGAAAATAGAATTTTATATTTGTTACTAAATATGTTCTAAAATATCATATAGAATCGATAATGATGTAATAAATTCTATTTGTTAAATTTATGATAAAAAGTATTTTATTTTTTATACATAATAACTTTTAAAAAAATATATTTAAATATAAAATAAATTTTTTGATTTATTTAAAAATTTAATAAATACTTTTAACGAGTATTAATTGATATGACGCAAACTTTTTTTATGCAAACTTTATCTGTGCAAGATAATTTGAAATATTGTTTGTAATGGGTTAGATATGTAGGGATGACAATGGCGTAGGCTAGGCTCAGGACTAAGATAATTTTGAATCTATTTTGCAATAGGTACGATATATAAGGATAATAATGAGTCGGGTCAGGCTGGGGCCCGTCTAGGTTCAAGTCGGCCTGACCGCTGCTGCTGGGGCCTGGGCCCAACTCGAGGCAGGGTCCAAACCTAAGCCCAACTAGTCCTGAAGCAACCCATCCCAAGTCTGAGCTCGACTTGGCCCATTTCAAATTATTTTTAATTAAAAAGACAAAAACAATGTCATTTTTAATAAAACGATATCATTTTCAGGCTAAGCTTAGCCTGTACAACTCGAGTCTAACCTGAGATTTGGTCAACTTGAACCTAACGTGTTAACGTCGGATCAAGCCAGAGTGGCCTAAACCCAATTGCCATATATAACAATATATAAGCTTGGTTGGAAGCATCTCCCAATACTAACACAATCATTGGATATGCGTGATTTTAGAGATTAGATCTCCTGTTTTGGTTATAGTGTTTCTATTATGTTCCATTAAATCTTATCCACATATTTATGTGGACCATACATAAATATATAGAAGAGATTTAATGGAACATGATTGAAATAGAATAACTGAAACAAAAGATTTGATGTGGTAATTTTGGGCATAGAAAGAGTCCATCGACAAAAAGCATATATGTAATCACGAGACATCAGTTGTTTTTTCTTTTCTTTTATTTTATTTTTCATAGAGAATATATATATATATATATATATAATAGTATTCAAGAAAACCTAATTAAACTAAATGCAAAATTAGAGTCTCTTCCATGATCGGATTAATCTTAGTAAGACAAAAATTATAAACACTTACCATTCCCTAGACACCAAATCACGGAATTTATGTCGCCCCTTGTTATATATTTCGAACTTAAACCAAAATTAAGGATCAATCAAAGTTTGCGTCAGGCTTTTCTCCATCACAAGACATAGATATATGTATTTAGTGTATTGGTTTGGGAAGTCGAATCTTTGTAAACTCCCTAGGCTGGAATACAGCTGATCCTATCTTGCATACCCCATCCGCCAATACCAGCTGTCCTCAACCATATCCCATAATCGACTCTCTTCCTAGCATCCCATAAGAAACTGCCACGTCGACACCTCTCGATTACCAAAACACCCCTTAAAACGTAATTTAATTTCAAATTATTATAACTTCCCAGACTTGTACGTATTTGGAACTCTCATCAAATTTTGTCCATCTCTCTCCTCTCTTTAATTTTACTTCGACACTCACTCCATTTCCAATTCCCATTCTTGTTCCCTTTACACAGAAAATGGCTCGAGTGTTGTTGTTTGTGGTTGCTCTCTGCGTACTTCCGGTGGTTTTAACCGCCGCTCGCCCAGGCAGAGTCCCATTCAGGCTGCAAGGGCGCGTCTACTGTGACGCTTGCCGTGCTGGTTTCGAGACCCCCAAAGCTACCGGCATTGCTGGTACAATTCAACTCCGTTTCTCCAATTGGCAAATTTTTCTTCACTATTATATTACTCTACATTGTTGTGTAGATGCTTAGATATGTTTATTTTTGGAATTTAATTTATGAGTTCGGTGGGGTGCTACAGACTAAAAGCCGAAGGACTAATGTTTCTCGATTATACCATGAGAACTGACCGACTGAATTTTTTAATTATAGAGAACTGAGCAAACTTTTAAAAATAACCTGGAAAGACTGTGAGAGGATATGTGGACTCACTTTTTAGAAAATTAATACATAGAATTCTGATTATCGGGTCCTAAATCTGTCTTCACTTGAGATATATTATCTGCTTCTGGGTGATCCGCTTAATAACTAATCAAAGAGATTTAAAAGAAACCTTTCTGATGTTTTTATCTCGTCTTTGGATATCGATTAGTTGACAAAGGAGGTTCGATTTGTTCCCGAACTTTGTTTCTTGAAATGATTTTAATAAACATCCGGTTGGATATGATGCTTATGTATTTTCGTTGTATTTATTTATTTATTTAGGTGCAGCGGTTAAAGTAGAATGCAGAGCTAGGAAGACTATGGAGCTGGTGTACAGTAAAGAAGCAACAACAGATTCTAAGGGATCCTATTCAGTTGGTGTTGATGAGGACCATGGGGATCAAGTTTGTGATGTTTTGCTCGTTAGCAGCCCTCGCGCAGACTGCAGCACACCATCGTTGGGGCGTGACCGCGCTCGGGTTGTCCTCACCCGATCCAATGGCATTGCATCTGACGATCGCTTTGCCAATGCCATGGGGTTTATGAAGGACCAGCCGGAGTCTGGGTGCACCCAGATCCTCAAGCAGTACCAAGAGGATGAGAACGAGGACTAGTGTGTCTGAATAATAGTTTCTTTTACATATACTGTTACTTGCTCTGATGTCGAAATGTTTAGAGAGCCTGTTTAATATAATACATCCCTGTTAATGATTTCGGTCTGAGATAAAATATATATGCTCCTGAATCTCTTTTAAGCAGCTGGCGTTAGGCATCTCTCTATTGTTTATTCTGACTTTTAGAATCTCTAGACTAGAATCAACCTTTAACTTCACTTTTGTACGATGGGACGGTTGAGGATTAGATTTTATTATAAGACTTCAAACTCCCGCGTAGTGGAATAGCATAGATTGTAATGTATTTGGTTCAATGACTAGCATTTGCGGAAACAATCAAGTAGTTGTAGGCTTGTTGAACTGTAGCTGAAGTTCCGTTTACTTTCCAGCAGATTTGTTAGCTTAACTAACGCACTTATGGCATTTTTGGTTGAATGGAGTAGTTATTCTGTTACTGATCTATTCCTAATGAATAATTATTCCTTTTCTTTTGGTCATTTTTTTCAAGAAGCTCATGGCTTCTTCCACCAAAGATAAATACATTCTCGAAATGGATTATTACTCATGTGACCAATTATTTTCATATCGGAGGAAATTTTTACTCGTGCGTCTCAATTAATAAAAAATGTCTTTTTTCTTAAAAAAATAAATTCGGTTTTGTTGATGATCCATCGTATATTGTTGATTTGATCAATGTTATGAATATTGCGTCAGACTTAGGATTTAAATTGATTTTGCTATATTATGGCATTGATAGCACTCAATATCGTGTATAATTGTGAGTAACTTTTTTAAATTATAAAATGGTTTATGCATTTTGTTAAATTACAATTTACAAAACAGTCTTTTAATATATTGTACTATATAATTTCAACTTTATTTTAAATCTATCTATACAAAAAACATAATAGTATAACTTTGATATAATAACTGTCTTTTTATTCATATTAATATTACTTTTTTGTACATATTTCTTATATAAAAATAACTATATTTAACATAAAAAAGATTATTTAGTTCTCATATAGATATAAAATTAAGAATAATATAAAATTCTTAAAATATTATAATTAATTACATCAAAACATCATATAATAAGAATATTATAGGTCCATAAGCATAATAATAAGACTTTGTATCAAAAAATATAACAAAGCTAAAGTGAAATATGAAACAAAAATACTTATAGTTAAAAATTTTATATTCATATTAGATACATAAAATTTAACATATATATCAAATACAAGTAAAATTAAAAAGAAAAGAAAAAAAAGAAAACCTAAAACTTCATTCATGACATTATCGTGCCAATTGCATTGACCTTAATTTTTATTTAGTACGAAGTCCTTATCATTAAAGAGATTCTTATAATCACTATCATTCAAGTTTAATATACTAAATGATACGTTAATACTTTCTCATCTAAAATTTTCTTCTAAGTTACTCTCATTTATGAACCTAGCTTTTCAAAAACTCAATTCGCTAAAAGTTTGATATGATCAAGGCAAATTGCATCTATAGAACAACTTGTTTTATTAAGAGTATTGGTTTCATGTTAGGAAAAACCATTTTTGTCTCTTAACGATTTTCTCTCCCTCCTCTCTACTACATTGACCATCCTACCCCTGATATTTTCCTTTTTTGGACACTATACTCCTGTCTTCCTCTTCAATGCTTCTCTTTGGTTGATATGTGCTTAATTGTTGATACGTTTAATCCATGATACTTAGTGATTAATGTTTCAAAATGCTTAAGACACTCACTTTAGTTCATAGTCGATTTTAGGTACAATTTGGAAGTATAATAGCTAAAGTGAGTCGAAAGCATACTCGTTGAGCCATCTTCTTGAGATTCACACTCAATTGTCTTCATAGAGCAAGAAGGAGAAGGATTAGAGTGGAGAGGAGATAAGAAAATGCATTAAATGAAGAATATCAGTCATGGGCATGAATATTACAAGTCACGACCATGACTTAAGTTGGTATGGCCATGACCATCATCATTGTTACATGCATGGCCATGATAGTCGTGACACACTTGTATGGCCGTGAGAATCTTCTCATGCCCATGATAAATTTGTCATAGGCTTGACATGGGGTGTGGCAATCCATGTAATGCCTATGACTCACACTCACACCCGTGACTTTGTCACCTGTCCACCCGAAAAACGTAGTTCTGACTATAAATAGAATATGTTGTGACGACAGACATTCAAACTCGATATTATTCATTCTTCTTCAATTTTAGGAACGACAGAGGTGATAGAGAGCTATTTCGTGGAGATTTATGGAGAAGACAGAAGGTTAATTTCCTAACACCGGTTTGAAGGTAAAATTGACACCGAGGAGCGCATTTAAGCATATCATCTTTATGTATCGTGTTCTTTCCCTCTTTAGGAATTGTTTATGTTATCTTAAGTTTATTGAATTGGGTATTGTGTAATAATGATCTTTATGCTCTATTAGATTGTTTTTTTTTTATGAAAACTCATTTCTAGAACTTCGAATATGATACATAATAGTCGTGTTTCAATTCATCTGTGGCAACTAGTGATATCAAATCACTAGAGATAGCGTAATCTTGATTAAATAACATGATCTTGTGTGGTTATCACTTAGATTAATATGTTTTTCTCACTCATAATGAGGTTGTCCGATTAAACTTAGATAGCTTGTTTTAGGTTGTCCGATAGCTAGGATTAATTAAAAAACTTGTTTTAATTAAATTTAACTTAAGGAAAAACTGGGATTAAAAGAGTTTGCTGTTAATCTATGATCAATAGTTCAAAGAGAGGTGTGAAGATGATAATGCAATGACATATGTTAAATTGTACGTAGGCTGATATTAAACTAAAGAACCAGATTTCAATCCATTCATCAATTTTCTCATTTTGCTGTTGTTTCATTTGAGTTGCTTTTACATACTCAATCTTACTTTGTTTCTAATTTGCATCAAACCTAACCTCCTTATTTTACACACACACACACACACACACACACACACACATATATATATATATATATATATAATTTAGAAAAGTAATTGGATTTAATCTCTGTGGGATTGACCTAGACTCATCACTGCTATAGTTTTAGGTCCAGTTATTTTGAGTAGTGTTATTATGTGCTACATCATTGGTCTCAGCTGTAACCAACTCGGTGGCAACTGATGGTGGGCAGCCGTTAAACATGTCCATGGAAGATTTTCATACTCTTACGCGAGAGTTAGTTTAGCAAGTTGCATCTGGAAATGGGGTGAGTCCACCCAAAAAGTCAAATGCCCCTAATCCACAGAGGTCCTCACCAATTGCTGGCACCTAGAAAAAGAAGATTCAACTTCGACAAACTAAGGTACAACTGAAATATTACCAGGATGTTATGAAAGACATTGTAATCATTCCAACAATTGAATTGTTGCAAACGGGTAAGAGGGCCTAGTCCACTACACTTGTTGGCTCTTTCTGGAGCAAGAGATCTACCTTTCCAATCATCAATGCTTGGGCCACTACACAGTGGGGTAAGAAAGGTTTGGAAATTTTTTTGCTTATGGATGATTGTATGGTCTTGTTTAAATTTGTGGGTGATTGCGACTTGAAAGATATTTTGGAAATGGGACCTTGGCGTATAAGGGACGAACCCATGTTTATCCAAAAATGGAAACCTGAAATTGAATTTGATAGGGAATGTGTTGGAGTTTTTCCTGTGTGGGTGAATTTTCATAATTTGCCTTTAGAACTTTGGATAGTTGCATGGTTGAGTTTTTTAGCAAGTTCTTTAGGTAAGCCTCTGTGTATGGATGTTCAAACATCTAGTATGGAGAGAATAGGGGTATGCAAAGATGTGTAGAGATCAAGAGGAATGTTATTCTGTATGATACTTTATTAATACTTAAGTTGGGAGAAACAAGGGAGCTTTTGAAATCTGAAATCAAGATGTCCTATCCATGGAAGCCTCATAGTTCTACCAAGAAGTGGGTTCCTATAGGGAGAATTTTTCAAACTAGATGGCAAGAAGAGATATTGTTGGACCCCAAACTTTTCTTAGCAGATTAGAACTATTAAATAAGAAATTTTGATGATTAGTCATGAGTAAAGAACAAATGAATGCAAATTTTTGAATGCGAAATGATAGACAAGAGTAAAGTAGTGAATAAAAAATGTGGATAGATTCATGATTTACTTTGGTGTTTTTGGAGGATAAGAGATGATGAAATGGGAAGAACTAGGGTAAAAGTTAAAAGTAAAATGAAAGCAAAAATGAAGTTGAATTGAGTAGTAAGATGATGAAGAATATGTATATATGTGTATGTTGGGTTATTAGTGTTCATGTTTTTCTCTAGTTATCCAAAAGAGATAATTGTTAATTTGGATTAAGCTAGAGACATATGGATACATTTCTTATGAAGATATCAAATTTAAATTCTGTCTCTAAGATTCTCATAATTTGTCATGAAGTTGAGAACTGGGTGCAGTACCTTAGGGGATGAATGTAAGTTTGTGTTTTGACTTCAGAGGAAGTAATGGATTGATCTAGATAGATTTAGACAAAGTTGTCTTCTACAAAGTTGTAGGTATTTCTTTCATCTTTCCAATGGTATATAGTATGGGAATTTTAAACTTTGGATTCAAAAGTTATGGTCCTTAAAAGGGGAGATGCTTAGGAGTATCAAGTGGCATCGTTTATAAAGACGCTTCGTCTGTGATGACATCATATCGTCTGTGAGGATGTATCATCTGTAAAGTTGTATCGTCTATAAAGACGTTTCGTCTGTGATGACATCATATCATCTGCGATGACGTCATATCGTCTGTGAAGATGTATCGTCTGTAAGGATGATTCGTCTGTAAAGTTGTATCGTCTGTAAAGAAGCTTCATCTGTGATGATGTCATATCATCTGTGATGATGTCATATCGTCTGTGAAGTTGTATTGTCTGTGATGACGTTATTTATGTTAAGCGTTGCATTGTTTTAAGTTGACTTTGCTTCGTCTTAAGTTGATTCCATTCGTCTTAAGCGTTGCATCGTCTTAAGCTGACTTTGCTTCGTCTTAAGTTGACTTTGATTCATCTGTCTCTTTGCTTCATTTGCTTTCTGCTTTGTCTGCCTTTTGATTCGTCTGCTTTTTGATTCGTCTACTTCTTGCATTCATCTACTTTTTGATTCGTCTGCTTCTTGCATTCGTCTACTTTTTGATTCGTCTGCTTCTTGCATTCGTCTGTTTTTTGCATTCGTTTGCTTTTTGATTCATCTGCTTCATGCTATCGTCTGCCTTTTTGCTTCATCTTCTTTATAATTTGTCTGCTTCATGCTATCGTCTGCCTTTTGCTTTGTCTGCTTCATGCTATCGTCTTCTTTTTGATTTGTCTGCTTCATGCTATCGTCTTCTTTTTGCTTTGTCTGCTTTTTGATTTGTTTGCTTCATACTATCGTCTTCCTTTTTGCTTCGTCTACCTCTTTGATTCGCCTACTTCATGCTATCATCTGCCTTTTGCTTCGTCTGCTTTGTGATTCGTCTGTTTCATGCTGTTTTCTACCTTTTGTTCCATCTACTTTTGCTTCGTCTACTTTTTACTTGTGTGACCGAAACTTCTTCTTCTGTGCACTATTTGTCTAATGCTATCGTCTGGTCCATTTTTGACCCTTCAAATGATAAAAATTGTCTCCGAGGTCTTCACAAAAGTTGTAGATCTCAAAGTCCTCTTTGAAACCGTCCTAAGATGATTTTAATCCTACATCTATAGAGAGAGGTATGCCATTTGTCCCGAGACAGGTTATGTATGATTGAGGACCAAATCTTGTTTGATTCTTTCGGCCATAATTTTTTATCCGAACTCCAAATAAAGGGATTCTTGAACCCATAGATTTTTAACACAATTTTCTGTCCCTCCATAGAATTTGATAGCTTTGGCATTGATTCGAAAAAAGGATAGTTTGAATCAAAGTAAGGGTAACGGTTGGAAGAGTATGAATGGGAGGAATTTATGTATAGTGTATAGTTTCAATTAAGAACAATTCGAAAATGTTTGGGGAAATACTTTTAGAGTTCTGAACCAAATAGATTGATTTTGGTGTCATTAGAAACTTAAGACAATGGGGAACACTTTCTAGAAGAAAGTGTTATGTTAGAATGTTCAAGGGTAGTGTTGGCAAGACACTTAAGAATAAAAAGACATAAGGCATAAATGGAAGGGCAAATGGGACATTTTTCACTCATTAAGGATATAATTGGAAGAAGAAGTGTTGTCTTGCTTATAAATGAAGACGAAAAACATGAATAGAGGGATAGAAGGAGAGGATAATGAAAATGTGAAAGAAAGAGACAGAGAGTTCGGTGGTTGAGAGAAAAGAAGAGAGTTGAGCTAGGGTTTAATTATTCCTAGTCTTCAAGAAAGATTTTGGAGCTATTCAAGAAGAGAACAAGGTAGAGGAAGAAAAGAATTTCCCTTTGAGCTAAAGATCCCTTCATTTGGTGAAGAAAGAAGGTGAGATCATTTTGAATCTTTTGAATTTTTGAAAGAATTTTAGTTCATGAAGTTTAGAAAATACATGGATTTAAGCTTTCTAGAACAAATTTTAATGATTGTGCTTTGAGGGATTTTCAATTAAAAAACCCTATTGAGTGGGATTTTTGTTCATGTATAAAGGGATCAAAAGAGGCAAGAGGAACAAGAGAAGAGGCATTTTGAGCAAGTCTATAATCAAGGAAATCAAGGTGGGTACATGTTTATAAGAAAGTAAATAAACCACTAATGCTTTCTCTAAATCAAGAAAGTTTAATGATTTTAAATTGCATTATAAGTGTTGCATTTATTGCTTCTTGAATGAAATGAGAAATTGTTATATGTTTGCTACGTGAATTGTGTTGATGATTTATAAAAAGACTTTGAAAATGTTTCTTTTTGGAAAAGATATATATTTATGAAATCATGTTTTCGGAAATGGTTTTCAAAAAATCGCAAGTTTATGAAATCAAGTTCGAAAATGTGCCATTTTGGGCAACAAGTTTGCAAGTCATGGAATACATATTATGTGGGTTTGTGGTGATCCCCTAAGTTAAGTGAAATGTACTTTGATAAAAAGGCTTCTCCCGCCTGCCTGCTAGTGGCATGGAGCTCCTTCATAGACTCCCATAAGTTCACGGCTACGTTAGACCATTATGTGGAAATGCATAGTATGTTTTGTTTTTGGATCCACCCGAACCATTTGGATGTGATTATGTGCTCATAATATGTTTGATAAGGTTGATGCATACATGATTTGTACTATTGTGAATTGTTTGACAAATTGAGAATTTCATGATATAAGTGTTTTATGATTTTTAAATGCGTAATTACTATGGTTATGAAAATGTTCAATGACAATGAGTTTTATAAAGGGTTTTTAGTTATTTTCCGTTATAAACTATTACCTACGAGCTTTCAAGCTCACCCCTTTTCTGTCCCATCTTCATATGATAGCTAAGAGATCAAGTGATCAAGAGCATAAGGGAATTGCTTCAATTTGCTATTTTGTATTTTTGTAATGAGCCAATGGTGTGGTTTTTGATATGTAAATAAAGTTTGTCAAACTCTTCTGCTTTAGTAATGAAATGATAGATTGAATTAGTTTCGGTTGTGTATGTTCATATTGCCTTCTTTGTTTAAAGGGTTGAGTTTTGTTTTGATGTTTGACTGTCGTGGGTACGCCACTTTTATGGAATGATGTCTAATAAGGGTTCATGGAAATAACCCTACAAGGAATCACGCTCAAGTATTATAGTATATTCTGAAGAGTTGGGTTCCGGAAACGGGATCCAGATATTAGGGATTGAATCTACTCTAGTGGATAATGATGAGGATGTGGGTGTACAATTAGTTGCTAATGAGCAGTCTATGGTAATCTTTGACAATCAGGGTTGCAACAGTTACTCCACATTATAGTGAACACAGTTTAGCATCTGGAAACACGGATACAGGTAGTTCACAACCAGGAAGATGTAACTCATACACAAGACTCACACTCATTAGCAGTAGTGATGGAAAATGAAATTGGTCTGTTGGATAAATAACCTGATGGTGATCAAACAAAAAATTTAATGCTGATACAACCAGAGAACCTTAGACCCGATGAGGTAGTAGAGAATTTCCATGAGACTTCCTCTAATTCCAGAAGAAGATTAGCTAGGAGGAAAGCCAAACAGAAGGGTTTATCCCCTTAGATGACAATTTTTATATAAAATACAAAAGGGTTAAACGGGTCTCTCAAATAGTCTATGCTGAGAGAGATGGTACTTGATAAGAAGCATATTTTGGTAGGCCTCCTTGAGGCAAAAATAAAAGCTCCCCTTATTCAGTTTGGATTGTCTTTTTTAGGTGTTCAATGAAAGACTGTTACTAATCTTTTACATCATTATAATGGCCGGATTATCTACCAATATAATTCAGAATGCATTAAGGTGATATAAACCAATACGAGTGATCAATTTATTCATCTACTTTGTTGAATGAAAGATAACACTCCTGTGTTAAAATTATTCTTTTTTATGCATCAAATTTTGCATTCTAGAGGGAAACATTATGGAATGATTTACAACTCATTCACAATGGAATGCAACATCAATGGCCAGCAGTAGGGGATTTTAACAGCTCATTGAGATACAATGAATTTGAAGTTGGAGCAAGAAACAAAATGGGTGGTAGCAGAGAACTAACTCAGCTACTCTAACAGGTAATGCTGTTGGATCTTAAATCTACTGGAAAAAGTTTTACATGGTCAAATAATTAACAAGGTGATATGTTACTCAGGAAGAAACTTAATAGAGCTATCGTGAATCAAACTTGGTGATGTCAATTCCCACAATCATATGCCTGCTTTGGAGATAACATTTTTTTAGATCATTCTTTCATTCTCATCCAAAGAATGAATTAAACTGCTAGACTAAGGGCTCCGTTCAGATTCATCAATGGAATTAAATAGATGATTAGCTTTATGGAGATTGTAAGTAGCTATTAAAGCCAAGTAGTGCAGGGTTATAAGGCTTTTTAACTGATGTAGAAGATAAAATTGGTGAAATGTGCTATCAAAAAATTTGTTCAACTGAAGAATAAAAATCTTATTGTTCTTAAGCTTAAGTTGGTAGAATCATAGGTTGATTGGTATCATAATCCTCTAAATACACCCCTCAAGAATATTGAAATCTGAAGGCTATAGGACTACCAGGAAGCCCTGGCATTTCAACAATCTACTTTAAAGTGGAAGGCTAGACTGAATTGGCTAAGATGGGGATTTGAACTCTAGATTCTTTCATGTATCTCTTCTATCAAGAAGAAACATCAATACTATTTCTGAATTGAAAGATAGCATGGGAAATGTAATCACAGAGCAACAGGACCTGATCAACTTAGCTAGAGACTATTTTCAGCAACTAATGGGAAAGTCAGACAGTCATTAGCCAAGTTTCAATGTTAAAGATGTTTTAGACATTTCTCTTAACCAGGATATGCATGACATGCTAATTGCTCCTTTCACACCACAAGAAGTTAAGGAAGTTCTCTTTAGTCTTCATCCTTAAAAACCTAGATGGCTTCAGAGCCCTTTTTATAAAAAAAAACTAGGGCAGTTACTGGGACTTTTTTTACTGAAGCAATCTTGGAGTTCTTCTCTTCAAACCAAATGCTCAAGGAAGTGAATCATGCCTTCATTTGCCTTATTTCCAAGAAGAAACATCCCCTTTACATCACTGAATTCACACCTATCTCTTGTTTTACTATATATGGTTTAAAAAGTCATAGATAAACTTCTTGCTTTACGGTTCAAGCTAGTTCTGAAAGATGTCATTGATTCGGCTTAAGGGAGAGGAATATTGGTGATAATATACTAAATATTCAAGAGTTGCTGGGAAATTACAAGTTAGGTAAGAACATCAAAAGTTGCTTACCGAAGATAGATTTTTTCAAGGTTTATCACACAATTAGTTGGAATTTTTTAAAAGCATGCCTAGAAGCCATATGCCTGCCACTTAATTTCAGAACTTAGATACTTCAATGCATCCAATCCACAACTTTTAGTGTTATAGTGAATGGAATCCAATCTCTACCTTTTAGAATGCTAGAGGAATTAGGCAAGAGGATCCACTTTCCCCTTACCTTTTTACTTTGGCTATGGAAGGTTTATCTAGACTGATATCCAAGCTTATCAATTGCAATGGCAGATTTCAATATAACTATAAATGAAGAGGATTAGACTTTCTCATTTGATAAATGTCGATGATTTAATGCTTCTTGGCAGTTTAGACAGATAATCCATTCGAACATTGTTAAACATCTTATAGGCTTTCTCATATTGGTCTAGACTTAAGGTGAATGTTAAGAAAAGTAGCCTGTATATGTCTTTTGATGTCAGGAAGTCAGAGCATATCAACAATATGGGAGTTCCAATGACCTCAAATAAGCCTAAGTTTTCATATTTCATTCTGCTGATTTAGAAGCTTAAAGATAGAATCAATGCTTGGAAAAATAATTTCTTATCCATTGTTGCGAGGTTGACTCTCATTAATTCAGTATTATATAGCATGTATATCCATTAGACTACACATATGTTGTTGCCTAAGCGAGTCAATAAGGAGATAGACAAGATTTGAAAAGCTTTTCTATGGTCAGGCAAAATAGAAAATTGTAACTAGGCAAAGTTGAAATGGAGTGAAATCACTGTACCAAAGAAGCAAGTGGGATTAAGTATCATTCCAATTTCATATATGCAAAAGGTTCTTCTTTGAAAGAGGATATAGAGACTTTTCACTAATAAAAAAGCACTTTGGATTAAATGGGTGAACATATATCATCTTAAAGACCTGGATTTCTGGCAGCTTGGAAACTCAAAGGACTTCTCTTGGATTTTTAGATATATGCTCAAGTTGAGAGATATGGTTTATCCACACATTAAGCATCAGTAGGGAGATGGTGAAGATATTTGGTTTTGGTTTGATAACTAGACTACATATAGCCCATTCATTCAGAGAGAAGAAACTATAATATTCAAAAATAGAATTCCTCTCACTGCTAGAGTATCCTCACTTATTCAAGATGGAGATTGGGATGGAAATTTCAGAGGCTCTTCCTTGCTTACATATTACTTGCCACCTATTCTTGCTGGAGTGGGAAAGGACAACATTATATGGACCCATAACTCCACACATACCTCTACTAACAGCCCCTGTCATAAGTTACTTATATGCAGTGATGAGGTTGTTCCTTGGTTTGATATTATATGGAAGTAGTCTCTAAATCTAAAAGCCTTGGTTTTCTCTTGGCTAGTGCTCAAAAATAGACTTAGAACTAAAGATAGATGGTTTAGGGAATATGATTTGATATGTATTTTGTGCAAACATATCAGATCATTTATACTTTAGTTGTAACTATTCCAGAGAAATTGGAGTTGAATCATGTACATGTTACAACTTCCTAGCTACACATTCGATTGGATGGAGACACTTAATATGCTTATGGTTTGTAATAAGCAAGGTAAATCAGACGGATTGCTTCTCAAGATAGCTTTTATTACTACCATATATTCCTTATGGAGGAAAAGAAACAGAAGATTGTATAAGGGAATTGAAGAAGGAAAATAGCATTTAGCAGACAATATAGTGAATTAAATACAGGCAGCTTTTATTTCCCACAATAAATAACACACACTTAACCAAGGATTGAAGAACAACTGGATGCTGTAATTAATTTTTGCAATGTATTATTGTAACTATTAGATGCTCTAAATTTGTAGGAAGATCATGTGACTCATTATAATGTTGTTTTGTAGCTTTAGCTAGTATTAATACAATTATTTTTCATTTAAAAAAAGTCATAGTAAACGAATAAAAATAAATTATTGAGAAATTATAGGAATTTTATTTAACTTAATAATGATAATGATATATCTTTCTTAAAACTTCATGTTGTATTAAACAAATATCATATCATTTATTCTTTTGCCTTCTAGTTTATTTCTTTTCTCAGAATGAATGAATTTCAAACTTGTTTTAATTCCTTTCACACGTAGTTATACTCATTTATTAACTAAGAATTTGAATTAGCAACCTTTATAATTCTAGAATAACGCTTCCAAATTAATCCATTAAATAACTGTAAGATAACAAAAAAATCTTATAAACAAAATGAAGTGATAATTAATTTTAAAAAAATAAAAATGAAGAAATTTATACCTAGGTTAATATTATCTATTTGACATACTTAATAGACACCCCAAAATTACTGCATGCATCCTTGTATACTTGCATTTATGAGCTAAGGGGATCTTGCATCGTCTTATATGAAACAAAATTCTCTTATATCAAACAATAAAGAGTAAATTTGTCTTTTCATTTTCCATTGATAACTGCAAGATAAGGCATGTACAAGAAAAGCCTATTTTTATATTAGTCTTGATTGGTTTCTTCGCCCTCTCTATAACATCATAAAATAATCCATTATTACCTTCTCATTACTATTAGTTAGATAAAGTACCTTTACAAAATTTTCACAAACTCAGATGATAAACTGATATTAGAACCAAAATTCATGATCTTCTAATACAATTTTTAAAATTTCCATTCCAACATTAAACCAAACATGCTAAGATGCAACTCATTTATTACTTGTAGACAATTGCCTTAGCTCTTTCTTCATTTGAACAAAATATTGAAGTGATAAGAAATTAGTTGCAAATCATGTAATGATAGGATAACACAAGTCCCTACCATTGATAAAATCCTTTCTCATTAACTTTAGAACTTATGCACAATATTAAATGAACTTAGTCACTTTTCTCACTTTCTACACATTTTCATCAATGATAGGAAAGTATCTAGAAAACATTCCCTATAGGAATGGCACATTAGGACAATTGCATTAACATATTTTAAGGCATCACACATATCATAAGCAAACCAATATTCATTTTGGCTCATTTCTCTTACAAACATATCCAGTCTAAATGTAGTAGCTATACTACAACTAGACTAGCTAGATCTCTTTTAAACCTGAAAAACAATGTTAAAATTTTGATAAAATTGTGAAACTCAGTGAGTGAACAATCATCGATATGCTTACCCAAGTCAAATCATAGAAACAAACTATATCACATTGTATCACACTTTAACAACTCTAATATGTAATTCAGTATTTCATACCACATTATATTCACCATCGATTCAGTAGATTTTCAGACAATCCAATAATTCATCTCAATTCAATAAGGCATTTCAATTTGATCATTTTATACATATAAGGATGCATATACAAATGCACACATGGTTTCCATTTCCTTTTCATTTTGTCATATTTTAACAAGTACTGTATACCAACATTGCATATCACTATTTCAGAACAATTCAATAATTCATCACAATCATTCATATGATACATGTATAATTGTATATGAAAATGCACACGTGACTTCATTTTCATTTTACTTTGTTATGACCGAGCACCTATTCACTATCCTGTATCCGTTGTGGATACCGAGCTTATTTTATTTACTGTCTTGTATCTGTTGTGGACACCAGGCTCATTATTAGTTGAGACTGTGGCTCTTTGTGCACAATTCCTGAGCTTAAAGCTCTTTTTCACGTTGGCTACATCGATCACAACTCCTTTATCTGATCATGCATATTGATAAGTGTGAAATGCATCATATTTTAGGGTATAGTTTGATATGAGTTTAGTCATTTATTCGATTGCTTAGTATGTGTTTAGGGTATAATTGTGTTATTTGTCATTTATTTGTGTTTTAAGTGTTTTATGGATTAGATCAATCCTTTGAGCTTTAATATGATGTTTTTGAGGTACCTTGATGTTTTTGTTAGTGTTTTGGGGTCAACATCGAAGAATAAAGAAGTTTTAGAGACATTCGGGCCGCAACAACGATGCCATAATCGTGACAGAAGCATTGGAGACAGCCCATGATCATGATAGAAGCCCAAGAAATGACCCACAATTGTAGTCTGCGTCGGGCAAACACATAAACACTTAGAAAAGTCAAAATTTGAGGGATTTTTTTTAACCATTTCGACCCAAAAAACCCTAGGGCTCCCCAGAACACAAAATATATATAAAGAATAAGACAAAAAAGGAAAGGAGCTTTTGATCAGCCACCACAACGAAATCCTAAATGAGAGAACTTTGAGAGATCGAGAAAGAGAAGAAGGAAGAGAGAAGAGGAAGATGATGCAGACTCAACGCGCTTCTTGGAATAAGAAGCTTTCTCAAATTGTGGCCTCCCATCGTCCATTTGAGTTCTATTTCCTATGTATTTCAGTTTTATTTGATTGTAGAATTGGGATATATAGTTTGATTGAGGTTATATACTCACCTTTGGAATGTTATTTTTTATTTAATGGAATCTGATTATTTTATGTGTTTATTGAATTAATTGTGGTTTAATTTAGCACTTCATATCTTGATAATAAACTGAGAGGGTGAATTGAGAAAAAAATGATTAAATTAGGCCAATGAGAGTTAGGTAATTTAATAGATTCGGAATTAAATAAGGTTGGTAAAACTTGCATGAAGAGATCACGTATAAGTTTCCAATTGTTTATTAGAGAACTTAAGAACTGATTAGGTTTTCAATAGGTTGTTAATTGAGAGATTACAACTTCCCACAATCTAATTATGGTTTATGCTTTAGGGTTCAATTATAACTTGAGAGAGAATAATTAATCCTAGGATTGTCTAGAACCATTAATTCGATAAATCTTAATCGGTTAGGTTAGCATTAAGGATAGATAATTTTACTTTCTTTCTTTTGGTTAATTCACTAGGTTGAATTATAGGGTGTGCTATCATTGTTCAATAAATCAATTAATTTTCATTAATTGATATCCACATTCAATCTGAAATTGTTAATATTTGTTCGTTGATTGTTTTCGTTAAGTGTTAATTGTCAAATGGTGTTTTGTTAATTTTTGGTTTATTTGATTTATTTAGTTCTCGTGTTTAAATTCATTGTTTGCTTAATTTCTGTTAATAGTTTCTGAAATTTAGACTTTAGGATTAGATTAACCCTCTTCATGGGATCGACACCTTAGGTTAAGTTTTTGACGCCGTTGCCGGAGAGGCAATTAGTTTAATTCTTTAGTCTAAGGCTTTTTCATTATCTTTCTTTTTAAATAATAATAAAAAATAAAAGAAGAAGAAGTTTGGGGCATAAGATGGAGACACAACAAGACATCTTAGAGTGAGAATGAGACATTTGAAGAGCTAGATGCCAAGAAGAAATGGAAAGAACAATGATGGAAGATAGATATTATAAGGAGCACGAAACTTTTGCGAACTACAATGAGGCACAGTATGGTTGGGAAAGTAACAATCGTTACTAGAACAAGTACACTCTAGGGTGGCAGAATCACCCCGATTTTTATTGGTCCAATAATGTAGGGACTCATTTAGGACGTCAAGACCTATTAGGACTTCAATAAGATGAGTCCAGTTCATGGGATTCTAAATTGGACAAGATCATGGATAACCTCATGGATATGGAAGAGGGCCTAAAGAGACTAGAAGAGCAAATTGGTCAAGTTACAAAAAATCATGCCGCTTATATTCACAACCTAGAGATTCGAGTGAGACGGCTTTCCTGTGAATTTTATAAGAAAAGTGTGGAAGACTCTGGGAGAAATATGGAATTACATCAAGGAGAGC
>JANKOD010000006.1:8339418-8351189 GCA_026284645.1 Erythroxylum acuminatum | reverse complement strand
CATGAATGCATGATCAGATAATGACAGTTGTGACCGGAGCAGCCACCGAGAGCTAAAAGCTCACCGTATTGGGCCTCAAGCCCACACTGATTCAGAGTCACAAGCTCACCGATTAATGCGCCCAGATTGGGACAGTTTAGGCGCTCGGTCACAACACCGTAATAAAATGGGAAAATGTCACATACGCACTGCATACATATTTGATTGAATATTTTGAATGGGTGAAAGGCAAGAATGCCTTATACATTTGTGATTTGCTTGAATATAATCATGTGGTACTTCTGAATGTGTTAGTGTGAAATAATATGCGATTTGCTTGAGTGCTACATGAATTGGGTGAACCATCGATTATGGTTCCTCACTGAGTTCGCAAACTCACCCAAAATTGCAATATATTTTTCAGGATCGAGAGTAGACCCCTAGCTCCGGAGGGACTGTTCGAGCCGCGTAGATCATTTTGGCGAGAGAGGTTATAGCTCACAGGTCGGTCAGCTGGAAATTTTTGGATGACCTAGTTAGGACTGATGTAATTTTTATAGCAATTTGTACTAGTTTTTAGAAATTATGGACAAATAATACAGAATGACAGTTGTATATATTTCTGTTTTTGGTGAAATGAAATGGACAAAAAAAAAGTTTGGGTTTTAAAAAGTTGCGATTTTATATTGATGTTTATTGTTATGATGCCATGTGGGATATAGTGGTGTTTGTTCGTAGTTCTTTCTTGTCGTAGGATATGTACCGGAATGACCTACCGACGTCCCGGTGTGTACCATACGGTAAGGGGGTGCTACAGCGAATATACTGGAAAAGAATTTGATGAATTCTGCAAGCAAGAAGGCATCAAAAGGTAGTTAATGACTGCATACACTCCTCAACAAAATGGAATAGTAGAGCAGATGAATAGAACTTTATTGGAAAGAACAAGAGCGATGTTGAGAACTGCAAGCTTAGATAAGAAATTCTGGGCAGAAGCAGTCAATACAGCCTATTATATGGTGAATCGAGCTCCATCAATTGCAATTGAGTTGAAGACACCGATGGAGATGTGAACTAATAAACCAGTGGATTATTCTAACCTCCATATATTTGGAAGTCCGACCTATGTGATGTTCAATGACCAAGAAACTACAAAGTTGGATCAAAAATCTAGAAGATGCATTTTCTTAGGGTATGCTGAAGGTGTGAAGGGGTATCGTCTGTGGGATCCTACTATCCACAAGATTGTTATCAGCAGGGATATTATCTTCATGGAAGATAAGGATCATGAGTAAGTAGAAAATGTTGACAATGTATAAGAGAATCCAAAAACTACAACAGTACAAGTGGATAGGGAATTTGATTAAAATGATTCTTCTGAAGCTGCACAAGAGCACGAGGAGTAAAAACCAGTTGAATATGATGTTTCAGATACTCGGAGACTAACTCGCATAAGAAGAGCACCGAGCTGGCATTCAGATTATATTATGGAGAGCAATATTGCATACTATCTTTTAACTGAGGACGGAGAGCCATCAACTCTTCAAGAAGCAACGAATAGTTCAGATGCATCTCAGTGGATGGCAACAATGCAGGAAGAAATTGAAGCTCTACATAAAAATAAGACATGGGAGTTGGTATCACTACCATAAGGAAGAAAGCCTATTGGCAATAAATGAATTTACAAGATCAAACGTAGTGGTCACGATCATGTAGAGCGATATCGTGCTAGATTGGTAGTAAAAGGATATGCTCAAAAAGAAGGTATTGATTTTAACGAAATATTTTTCCTTGTAGTTCGACTCACTACAGTTCGAATAGTTCTGGCAATATGTGCTATATTTGACTTACATCTTGAGCAGTTAGAAGTGAAAACTGCATTTCTTTATGGAGATCTTGAAGAAGAAATTTATATGCTCCAGCCATAAGGTTTTAAAGAAAAAGGGAAAGAGAACTAGGTTTGCAGGTTGAACAAATCTCTATATGGTTTAAAGCAGGCGCCAAGGTGTTGGTATAAGAGATTTGATTCCTTCATCATGAGCCTTGGATACAGCAGACTGAATGCAGACCCTTGTGCATACTTCAAGAGGTTTGAGAAAGATGATTTTATAGTCTTACTGTTGTATGTAGACGACATGTTGGTAACAGGCCCCAATAATGATCGTATCAAAGAATTGAAGGCACAATTGGCTAGGAAATTTGAAATGAAAGACTTGGGACCAGCAAACAAGATTCTAGGGTTGCAAATTCACCGAGACAGAAATAATAAGAAGATTTGGCTTTCTCAGAAGAATTATTTGAAGAAGATCTTGCGGCGATTCAACGTGCAAGATTGTAAGTCAATTTATACCCCTCTTCCTGTTAATTTCACGTTATCCTTAAGTATGAGTCCTAGCAATGAAGAAGAGAGGATGGAGATGTCTCGAGTACCATATGCATCAGCAATAGGGAGTCTAATGTTAGCTATGATTTGTACAAGACCAGACATTGCACATACAGAGAGAGTAGTTAGTAGATACATAGTGAATCCTAGTCGAGAGCATTTGAATACTATTAAGAGGATTCTCAGATATATCGAAGGAACCTCAAATGTTGCATTATGTTATGGAGGATCAGATTTTACTGTTAAAGGATATGTTGATGCTAATTATGCAGGCGATCTTGATAAAAGTAAATCCACTACAAGATATGTGTTTACACTAGCTAAAGAAGCTGTGAGCTGGGTTTCAAAACTGCAGACAGTTGTAGCTACGCCAACAACAGAAGCAGAATATGTAGCAGCTACACAAGCAAGTAAAGAAGCAGTGTGGTTGAAGATGTTATTGGAAGAACTTGGGAATAAGCAAGATAATATTACTCTGTATTGTGACAGTCAGAGTGCGTTGCATCTTGCAAAAAATCTAGCATTTCGTTCAAAGACAAAACACATTCGAGTTCAGTATCACTTCGTTCGTGAGAAAGTGAAAGAAGGAATGGTGGACATGCAGAAAATTCATACAATGGAGAACCTGACAGATTTTATGACACAAGCAATCAATGGTGACAAGTTTATGTGGTATCGATCCTCGTGTGGCCTGACAGAGACGTAAGCACCATGAAGCGGCAAGGTAGAAAGAATAGTGTGAAGATCTGAGTGGGAGAATTGTCAAAAATGGTAGGCACCGAAAGTTAACAAAAGACTATATATGGTAGGCACCAAAAAATTAGTGCCCACCAACTTTGAATATGTAAGCGGATAGCTGGCCATTTAGCCAGGCAGCCCATATGTTCTCCTGTCTATAAATAGGCAGGAGATGAAGCAAGAAGAATATCATAAAGCATAGCAAAAAAATAGAGAGAAGTGAGGTGAGAGACAAAGAGAGACAAAGAGAAACAAAAATATTATGTATATTTTTGTGGGTCTAGTTTCTTCTTGTAATTTTCTAGTTTTTTCCAATAGTAAAAGTCTTCTATCTTTGCCCATGATTTTTACCCTAATTTGGGAGTTTTTCACGTAAAATCTGTGTGTTCATTTAGCTGCGAATCTACTCTAATCCGGTCAATTTTCACAACAAAAACTATATCGTAAAAGTAGGATTCTATAAAATTACTAGAAAAAGAGCGTGAATATTTGGAGATTTAAGTTAAATTAAGGTTCTGTAAAAATTGAGCATATTATTCTATTTGTTTTTTCTTTTTTGAAAATCTACCTGACTTTTGAGTATTTTTTAAGTGACATTTAAGATTCACCTGACTCTCCAAATACACTTTTTATATATAATACAGCGTTAATATAACACATCTATTTTCCGTCCAAATTTTGCTAATATTAAGGAGGCTCGAGAACATTTAGCCCTTAATTGATCATATTACAATATTTGGCCCTAAATTAATCAAACTCAAGTAATTTTAGCCCCAATTTGAGCATTCAGCCTTGTGGTCACAACTCACATAATAAAATGCAAAGATATAACTGAATACTAAACATTCACATATAATAAGCGAAATTCGGAACAGCTCCACCAATGTTGCGAGCTTATGTACAGATGCTGAAGGGAATGGAGATTAAGAGTATCACCCACATCCTGATTGGCATCAAAAGTTTGCATATTAAAGAGTTTGGTGTTCTTCATTCGGTTGTACCAGAGAAAGGAAGAAAAAAAGAAACTCCTAGAAAAGATCTCTTGGTGTAATAAGATAGATTTAAAGTCTGTTATCAAATTGGCTGAAACGATGCTTATGAAGTTGTCGTTTAATTTAAACTTAATTAAGTAGGGGTAAATGCTACTAACGATTTATATTGCAAAGATTATTGAACCGCAGCTATTTTCAGTCAAATGATATCATTTTACACGGTAAAACCAAAAACTACACATTTTAGTGGCGCCATGCACAACAAAGGCTAGCCAGCCAAAAGATGTGTTGTTAAACAGCAATAAGGGTACGTAGATGAATGCCTGCTACATCTGCCATTCCATAGACACAGCGAGGGTGAAGTTTTTGTCGAATTCTCATAAAGTGAGCAATATTATCCGACATAAACTCTCGGGAGTGATGTCTCACAGTCCCATTACAGTGACAAAATCCACAACCCGAGTCAATACTAACTCGTTGCTCCTTGGGGGAAAAAAAAAAGTCAGGCGGCTGTATTTTGTTCACGGGAAACAACCTCTATTGAAGCCTCCCCTTTTGAGGCGTTGCTGTCGCTATCTGCGGCCCCAATTTGGTCATTTTTGGATACAGCTTCTGAATCCTTCTGATGATGTTTGGGGCTTTCTGTTTCTGAATCCTTCTGATGATGTTTGGGGCTTTCTGTTTGATTATCATCTGCCCCATCGGAATCGGAATCCAAGTTGAGAGAGTCCAAGGAGGCAGCAGATGCCACGTCCTGTTGTGGCTCTGAAGTACTCTCTTTTGCCCAAACAGAAGGCATCCTCTTGTCATCTTCCCTCATCCTCTCTGCATATTTGCTGATGTCGAAACCTGAACTATTTCTTCCACCAAATGCACCCTCGAGTTCATCCATGTCAAACAGATCCTCCATTATTTTCATGGTGCTTGGTTCATCAGAGTAAACAAACTTAACCTTGTTGAAAGTCTTGGGATCTAGAAAGGCTTTTGCTGCCTGAAAGGAGGAATCTCCTGGTATTAGCAACATATAGCATGTAGGACCATAAACTTGAGAGTGACAACTATAATAAAATTACTGTAGCTTCGAAATGTTGAATTATCAAATACAAGGCAAAAAAGAAAAACCCTTTCTTTTGCCCAGAAAATTGATCTTAACATTTGTACAGCTGCAGAGACTGGAGACCACTACTTGCAAAACAGGTCCTACCCCAACAAATAGTTTGCAAAACAGGTCCCACCCAACAAATGGCGACACACACTTGCTTAGACCACTCCATTCTCGGAGAACACATAGTCCAACTGAGCAGTAACATTTACATTTTTATTAAGATCTCAGTCAATACAGGTTTGTAAAAATCCCAATATTTACCAGCAAAATTTATCTAGCTGACAAGATATCAGAATTTGAAACCCTAAAACATCTCTCAAACTTAAAGCAGTCATCTGAAATTTGAAAAGGAAAGTGTATCTCTTCATTCTCTACAAGTATCAGTTTCATTTGCTGGCAACAAAATCTCCATAAGTTTCAGAGGAAAAAAGACTTGCAGCAGTTTAGGATTCAGAATTAATTCAAGGTTTAAGCTTTTTAAACTTTATTTTCTTATTGTTTTTTGAAATATAGATCCAGTACTAGTTATCACATATGCTGTCAACCTGGAAACCTGGAACCTGAAAAGCAGTCAAATTCTTTCCAGGAAGTGCAAGAAGTACATGTAGATTATAAAAATGAGAAACTTAAAATATTACAACAAAGCTTGATGCAAAGAAGGCTAAAATAAGCTTACCGACCAGAATGGTTCAAAAAATTTTGGTGCATTGTACAGTATTGCCAAACCCAGACGTTCCGGATAGTGGTCTTGTAAAATATGGGCAGTTTCCCGTGTCACTTTAAGTGATACATTAGACAAATTGTAACCATGAAAATCAATCAGCCAGACCATCTGCTCCTGGTTTGGTGGTAGGTTTAAAACAGCATTCTCCATGCAATATACCAAATACCTAATCTGTCCTTTTGTTGACTTTGTATTCTGCAGTCATTTATCAAAGCAAATAATAAAAGTGTTAGCCACATTTCTTTGGAATTGACCCTGACAAGTGAAACAATTACACAGCATATCATAGTATCCAGCCTCAAAAAGAACTCGAGACTTTTCCCAGGCACACATTCTTACAAAGGAAGACTAGGGAAGAATAACAATCACATTTAAATTGTCAGTCAACAGAACAAAATTTCAATCTTCTACGGGAAAGTTATTTTTCTCTGCAATTCTTCACCCATGAGCTGATCTAGCTTTTCCATGGATTGAAGATCATTCAAATTTTTTTGAGCACACATGAATCATGAAGTGGACAATTTATAGGATGTTTCAGCCTAATAAAAGTGTGTTCTCCAAGTACAAACAAGAAGTTGTTTCTTCAATGTTTGAGTTAGTTAGCCAAACAGATATAAAGATCAGGAAAATATGAAAGATGAACCTGGCAACTAGGTCTCATAACAAGAACCGTTCTCCCATGCTTATCCATGTAATTTGATCTGTAGATTTTCCCTGTCTCTGCTTCATGAGCAATCTCTTCCTAAATCAAACATGGAAACGGTGAAAATACAAAACCATTTTGATCCATTTAATACCCAATGACTAGAATTCATCAGTGCTATGAACCTACATAGAAATTTAACCTGAAAACTAGCAGAACTACACACGTTTTGGGTTGGAGTTGGGTGAGTATTATCAACTGTACCTTCTCTAAATATCAAAGGCCTCATTTGATTTCATGAGGTTGTATTTTACAGTTAACTAGGTAACAATGATCATCTTCATACACACAGTTCCTTTATGCTTTTAGTTAAACTTCAAATACCTCCTATACAGATAACTCTGATTTCAAGAATTCTGCCCCTTTTCCTACTTAAGGATGACATAAGAGCTAGAATGTATGAGAATTGAGATGAAGAATTACTTACCCAACGTATTTCTTCGGGTTTGTATTTTGCCCTCCATTTCAAGGTTTCTTTAAGCATTTTAGTTGCTTTCTTGACATTCCAGTTTCGTGCCCTTAAGTATCTTGAGATTGTTGCATCAGAACAGAAAATAGCCAACCTCTCTGGCAATTGTCCAACCGATCTTCTCACCTCATTAATCTGTTAACATCAAACTTAAAATACTTAAAAATTATGTTCTCTTAATATCAAAGGCCTCAATCTGATTTTACGATACAGTAACAGCATCTAAACAAACTAGAAAAGTATATTTGTTAGGTTACCTTTGCCTGCTGATCTTCAATTACTGAAGTCTTTTGTAATCCATTTGGGGTAGATTTCTTTAGAATCTCACTCATTGTAAGTTTCTGAGCAAGTCAATAACCCACAACCTGGAACTTAATAATATGTTTCAGGTTTCTATTTCAGTACCATCTCGGTTGTGACAAACTTTGGAAACTACAAACGTAAGCAAAAGTCTGTATTGTGTATTGGCCAAAAACAATCATTGAGATGAAAGTAATATGCCAAAGGATAATCACATCCGATGCAAAATCATCCTTCTTATCATATTAGTAAGAAGAAATATTTGGCCTCACCCCTTTTGGACAAACTTAAGACAAAGTTCAAACTAAAGTATTAAAGCTGGTTTACAGTGATCAATGTTTGTCAATCAAATCTGAAAAGAGGGATGATGACTTCACTCTTTACACTTCAATCTGCAATTAAAGATTTACATAGTGCCTGGAAAATGTAATAAACACTCAAGCTTGATGTCTACCGTTTGGGGAAGAATGTGTAAACTAGCAAATAAAGTGAAAGTATTTTATTTTATAGATAACAATCCTCGAGGAAACTATATTGAAAGAGATTGGGAGCAATCAAATTTATGTTAGACAAAGAAGAATCTTCAAATTTGATATATTAATAAGTTAGGTGTAAGAAATAAATCATTGTAACTAAGCATAGGTAGTAGCACAGTCACTCCGGATAGTGGTTCCTCCTGAAAATATCGACCATTGAATAAGCTCACTGGAAAATGGTGCCTTGAGTCATTGATAATTAGGATTTTATATCACGAAAATGATCCTTCAAAGTTTTAAATTAATTAGGCACTCAACAATAGCGGGTTGCAATATTTAAACTTTATAGGGCTGGCGTAGGTATGGAAGAACCCACTTGGTCCAGTGGCCAAGCACACCATCTGATATGTTTATCACAGATAGTGTGACATGCTTTAATGACAAAGAAGGCAAGAACAAGAAAAAATTTCCATCCAAAATCTAGCCACTGCTGCAATGCAAATGGCTTGCATATCCACTAAACTTTCGACCTGGTGCAACTAGTATAGAAAGCTCTCATACTCCTAACAATTGAAAGGTCACAACTTTGCGGCGAGGGGCTGTGACTTAAGGGATCGTAGATCGATTGAGAAGAATTACATACACCATAGGAATTACTTGGTCATGAATCGCTACTCGCCAATTGACTATCCAGGGTGCGTAATTTGCAAACCCCATGTGCACTAAATATATATATAAATCGATAATCACGGGCTTCAGACCTGCCATTTTAGGATTTTTCCCTCTCAAACAAAATCATAAATTGTTTATCTCGATGGAGATAGCAAACAATCTCCTTGACCAATTTAGTAGATGCCAGATTACCGACCAAAAAGAAAATAACAAAAATAAAAACAAGCTTTCCCTTTTTTATCGCCTTCAGTTTCTTAATCCTTTAAAAGAATACGCTGGGCTTCCACTTAAATCTCAACTATACAAATTTCGTTCGGATCACTTAAATTTATGATTGGGTCGCGCCTGTTAAACAAAGACATTGATTTCACGGAAAATATTAAATCAAACACAATCTATATGCAACTTAAAAGCACGCAAGTTACCGAGAAAAAGAGGAGGAAGAACTAAAATCGATGAAGGAACCTGATAGACTCAGCAACTGGAGTCTAAGAGAACAGAAAAGAGCGATTCTTTCGGGAGGATGGCAGATCCTTGGCCGGTAAAAATCGCAGAAAGCGGGTCAAACGTGGGAAGTGTACGCCTAGAGATAGAAACAGTGAAAAGGGTAAGGTAAAGTTTAGATTTTTATTGAATGTTACATGGATTTTCAAGGATCGGGCTCATCGGTTGAAGATAGGGGGAAAATAAGGATATGATAATGGAGCCTGCTTCGTTGCCTTACGAGGAAGGAGTCAAAAGCTTTTATGGTGTCCATAAGTATACTATTTGAGTTCAAATCTTCTCTCTAATGTTACTGTATCTTATCGTGTATAATGGCCAAACGGCGTCGTTTTTTCATAAAAATTGGACAGAGACATTGGACAGATGCCTGTGGGACCCACGCAACGTATTATTTGTGTTTTTGATGGTTTTTCTGACGTATCAATCTTTGTTTCTTTCTCGGCGTTTTGATTTTCCACATCAATAATAATTAAATCAAAAAGGTCTAGAAACGCCTTTACTTGTGCTATGGTCATTGACGTTGCATATTTAGATAATTATGAGCTTACTGGTCAAAGTCGCAAGGGATCACATCTTCTCTGTGTGCTGTAAAGGAGTGAAGCTCCTTCAAGAAATCTAGATAGTCCTTCCCTTAAATTCATCCATAGAAAAATCTCAGAACTATTTTCATTTCATCTTGTATTTTTTTATTTTATTTGATTGTTAACGTTAAATATAGTTAAACTTTTATCATTAATAATAATTAAATGTTGAACAAAATACAAACCTAAATAATTTTATTTTAATCTTTTATATATTGTTTATTATATTCATTATATTATATTTAAATAAATAATTGTTTAAGTAAAAATATGTAAATTGATACTATTATTTGTTTATCAAAACTTTAAAAATAAATGTTTAATATTTAAAAATTATATATATATATATATATATAACTATTCTAAAATTTGAAATTTATGGATTTTATAATATTTTAAATTTAAAATACATTTATTAAATACTTATGGATAAGAAAAACATGGAGAAACAATAACAGAGAAATAGATAAAATGAAGAATATAAGAATTATATGTATAGCCGAAGAATACAATATATATATATATAATATAATACATTTAAGTAGACAACAACTCTAATTACTTATAGTTACTCCGTAAACTATGTTCCCTTACAATCACTTCGTCAATTACACAAGGACAACTCAAAACTTGTAACGTAAGGCAAGAAATCAAGCAGAGCTTTCGTGAGAATATTAACAATGTGGTCTTCAAAGGAAAGGAATTAGACAGGTAGAGCCCCTCCTGCAACCTGTACTGTACACGTACATAATGATAATCAATTTTAACGTGCTTAGTTGTGGCTTTAAGTCGCCTCTATCACCTTAATTGTGGCTCTAACGTGGTGCATTTAGAGTTGGTCCTCACTATCAAAAGTAGCCCACCAATATCTTTTCGGAGGTAGTCCAACTGGTTTATCTAATCTTTCTGACTGACTATTGGAAATTTTGTATTCGTAGTTTCACAAGCACTTCTTAAGTATTATGAGATTTAGGTTATATTACATTGAGGTAGTCTAATGATCTGCTAAATGTCTTAACTTAATACTCCCTCCGATTTATAATAAATGTCGTTTTAGAGAAATGCACATTTATTAAGAAAGTTAATGAAATATCTGATATACCCTTATTAATTACATATTAAAGTGTCTTGAAAATATAATATGTGTAATCTGTGTAATTAAGATGTGAGAGAAATTAAAGGGTAATTTTGGAAGTAAAATTATAAATATGCATAAAAAGTCACAAACGACACTTATTTTGAATAATTAAAATCCCTATAAAACGACACTTATTATGAATCGGAGGGAGTAAGATATAAGAGAGAATATTTAAGAGATGTAGTATAAAGTTGTTGTCATACTTCTCTTTGTATCACCTTTCTCACAGTTATAAAAGAAATATATTTTCTTATCTATGAATGTAACTCATATAGATTGATTGAACCACATAAATTTTATTTATTTTTAATTTCCTTGTTTTGATATTTCTTTCATTTGTAAGACAATTAGTATGAGTGTAATTGATATTGTTTGAATTAGTATTAGAGTCGTGGTTGTCATTGTGAATTGATATTGTAAGAATTAAGATGTCTCTGCACAAGTTCGATATTAAGAAGTCTAATGGATTGAATGATTTCACTATGTAGAAGGTGAATATGAGAGCAATTCTTATTCAAGAAAGATTTGCAACAATATTAAAATGAGAAAAAAAATTTGCTAGAGAATTTAAGGGTGTTGGAGAAGGAAGAGATTTTATCAAGAACTAATAGCACATTATTGTTTAGTTATGGGGATGAGGTCTAAAGAGTGGTGGTTGTTGAAACTTTAGGTAATGTAATTTCTGTATATTTTCACTCATTCACAAAATGATTCGTTACATGTGAGTTTATAGGCATTACAAGAATCAATCACATTACTGCAATTGATCCTGTTTCTTCTCTTAAGGCAAGATTACAGGGATTCCACAATTACAGGGATTTGACTAGATCACGTAATTAACGTGATTTACTTTCCTAACACTCCCCCTCAAGTTAGGTCGTGGGATCTTCCATGCCTAACTTGCCCAATGCGTTATTGAAGGCTTGAGCTGGAACAGCCTTAGTCAGCATGTCTGCAAGCTGATCCTCTGAACGAAGATATGGCAAACTCACAATTCCTGCCTCGAT
>JANKOD010000006.1:8328992-8339318 GCA_026284645.1 Erythroxylum acuminatum | reverse complement strand
AGTTAATGAAATATCTGATATACCCTTATTAATTACATGTTAAAGTGCCTTGAAAATATAATCTGTGTAATTAAGATATGAGAGAAATTAAAGGGTAATTTTGGAAATAAAATTATAAATATGCATAAAAAGTCACAAACGACACTTATTTTGAATAATTAAAATCCTTCTAATGATAATCACACCACAAGACGGGAAGGGATCGAGGAAAAAGGAATGTAAAGCTCAATAAAGAGAGGTTTCTAATAATGCTACCTCAATAGCTACATATGCTAGAGCCCGATCTTCAGCCATAGAGTAAGCAACCACATATTGTTTCTTAGAGGCCCATGAGATTAGGGTAGGACCAAGAAATACAATAAGTCCAGTTGTAAAACGACAATCTCTAGGATTACCTGCCAATCAGTATAGGAGAAAGCAAAGTATTGTCTGTTAGTAGACGATCCAAGTAGTAACCCAAAATCAGAGTTACCTTGAAGATACATAACAACTTTTTGACAGCTTGTCGATAAACTGTAATTAGATACTGCATGAATTGACTTAATTTATTGACAAAAAGTGTGATTTTTGGACAAGGGAAAAAGAGATATTGTAGATTATCCAATGTATTGTGATATAGTTCTTTATCCGAAAAAGGGTCACCATCGAATTTAGAGAGTTATTTGCTGCCCCCATTGGTAAGTTTTGAATTTTAGAATCACTTATCTTGGTTTAACGTGAAAGATTAATGAACTTATATTGATTGAGATACAAGTTAGTGGGCGCTCTAAAAGCTTCAACACCAAGGAAATAATGAAGCAGCCAAGATTTCAAGATAAACTCCTTTCGTAGTGCAACAGTGAGAGCAAAAATGGCTTTGGTATTGTTTCCCGCAAATAGGATGTCATCAACGTGAATAAGAACAAACATAACACTATCAGAAGGAAACTAATTAACAGATACGTAGCGCTAACATATGCAAAGAATCCAAACCTAAAAAGCCTTGCTGTGAGCCGATTATACCATTCTTGTAAAGGCTGTTTTAAACCATAAATTGCTTTATGGAGACATAGGATGGACAACGTTTGTCAACAAACCTTGAAGGTTGAGCCATCATATAAACTTCCTTGTCTAGAACTTCATACAAGAAAACAATTTTCCCATCAAGTTGCTATATAGGCCAATTATAAGAAATTGCAACAGAGAGAATAACACGAATGGTTATCAGTTTAATAACAGGACTAGAAGTTTCATAGTAATCTAATCCGTCACGTTGATAAAATTATACCACTCAATACTGCCATCAGTCTAACATTTCAGTTTTAAAAAACCCAACTACAACCACCAATATTAGCATGTGGAGGTGGATGAACAAGTGTCCACGTACCATTCTGAATTAGTGAATTAAATTCTCCATACATTGTAGCGCACCACTTCTCTTGTTTGTGAGCTTGTGTATAACAAGTCAATTCAGTAGTATCGAGAGTATCCAAAGAAGTTAAATTTACTAAGGGATTAGTTTGCAATCATTGACCTTTAGCTCTCGTAACCATAGGATGGACATTGGTGGAGCCTGGAGTATGATGAATATTACGTAGTGTAAGTGTAGAGAAAGATAAAAGGAGGCAGAAACTCACTCATCGTATTATTGACTTGTAATATTCCTTATATACATGTAAGTGTAGCCCTAATGAGATATGTATGGAAGCTAACTAACAGCTGTAATATACTACAATCACGTAAGAAATATACACTAGCAATTAATGAATGTCGCTGGCGGCTGCTGCCGTCAATACTGCCAATAGCAATTAATGAATGTTGCTGGCAGCGGCTGCCACCAATACTGCCAATACTCCCCCTCAAGTTGGAGCGTGCAAGTCGTAAATGCCCAACTTGACAAGCAACTCATGAAAACGATGGCGACCAAGAGCCTTGGTAAAAATGTCAGCAAGTTGAAAACGGGAGGAGATGGAACAAGGAAGAACACGCTGAGATTGAATATGTTGACGAATGAAATGGCAGTCCATCTCAATGTGTTTGGTACGCTCGTGAAAAACAGGATTAGAAGCAATGTGTAAGGCAGCCTGATTATCACAATAGAGAGAAACCGGAAGAGGGCAAGAAACCTGAAGATCTTGCAGAAGTCGTATGAGCCAAATGATTTCACTAGTGGTAGTAGCCATGGAGCGGTATTCAGCTTCAGCAGATGATCGGGATACGACGGACTGTTTCTTGGCACGCCAGGAGATGGGAGAAGAACCAAGAAATACGATGTAACTAGTTATGAAACGACGAGTAATGGGGGAACCAGCCCAATCAGCGTCACAATAAGCCCGGAGAGACAATGTACCAGACGAAGGGAATAACAAACCTTGACCTGGGGAGCCCTTTAGATACCGAAGTACCCTATGTGCAGCATCCAAATGCGGCTGACGGGGCTGGTGCATGAACTGGCTCAAAACATGAATGGCATAGCAAATGTCGGGGCGAGTAATCATCAAGTAAAGAAGACGACCAACTAATCGACGATACTGTGATGGATCAGGACAAAGAGTACCTTCATCAATGGACAACTTGTGATTCGACTCCATGGGAAACGAAGACGGTTTACTGCCTAATAAGCCAGCTTTAGTTAAAAGATCAAGAATGTATTTGCGTTGATTAAGAACAATGCCGGTAGAAGAACGAGTACTTCAATCCCTAAGAAGTATTTAAGTTTTCCAAGATCTTTGATGCGAAATTGATCATCCAAATACTTCTTAAGGTAAGAGATACGGGCGGCATCATTACTGGTGACAATCACATCATCAACATATATTAGCACAGCAACAAAGGAATCTCCATAAGTGAAAGTAAAAAGAGAGTAGTCAGCAAGAGACTGGATGTAACCAATATGAAGCAGAGCATTAGTGAATTTACGGTACCAGTTTCTGGAAGCTTGACTAACCCATATAAAGACTTATGAAGTCTGCAAACTCGCGTCTCCCCCTGACGTGCAAATCCCGGAGGAATTTTCATATAGACTTCTTCCTCCAGGTCACCATGAAGAAAGGCATTATTCACATCTAGCTGATGAAGTTCCCAATGCTGAATAGAAGCGATGGCCAAAAGACAACGAACAGTAACTAATTTGGCCACAGGAGCGAATGTTTCATGGAAATCAACACCCTCAATCTGTGTGTAACCTTTGGCAACCAAGCGCGCCTTATAACGCTCCACACTACCATCAGGATTATATTTCACCTTATACACCCATTTAGAATCAGTGGCACGCTTGTTAGGTGGCAATGGCTGCAAAGACCACGTGCGATTGGCCTCCAAATCCTCAATCTCATTTTGCATGGCTCGTCTCCAATGAGAATACTTCACTGCCTGAGAGAAAGAACTAGGCTCATCCTGAGTCGTGATGGCTACTAAGAAAATATTATGAGCAGATGAAGTATGTGAATATGAGAGAGATTGAGAGAGAGGATATACCAGTGAGTTGGCTAAAGGGGTGGGTGAGTGTGATTCCGAAGTTGGAGCAGAGAGAGAGGGCGGCAGAGTAAAAGAATAATCACTGAGTTTGCGAGGAAGTTGACAGAGACGAGAACTACGCCGATCACCAAGAGGAACTATAGCTGCATCCATAGGCACTGTGGCAAATGAAGACTCCACAATAGGATTGGAAGAAGATGGAACATTATCTGGAACATCTGCATGTGCTGGAGAATAAGAAGCAGTGGGTGAAACAATTGGTACCATAGGTGGCAGTGCATCTGCCCAATCCGGATCAACAAACACATCATTCAATGACAAGGACGCTGACTCCGATGAAGGTGAAGCATATGGAAATGAGGTTTCTTAAAACACCACATCACGAGTAACATAAAGAGACTTAGTGCCAAGATCGAATACTTTCTAGCCCTTCTGTCCATGTGGATATCCGAGAAAAATGCCTTTGCTAGATCAAGGATCAAATTTATCCCTTGATTTGCCCGTAGCCAAGCCATAACACAAGCAACCAAACACTCGCAAATGAACGTATCGCGGCACCTTTCCAAGTAAAACTTCAAAAGGAGTTTTATCACCAAGTACTGACAATGGCATACGATTAATTAAGTAAGCAGCTATCAACACACATTCTCCCCAAAATTTTATAGGAAGACTAGCCTGAAATTTCAGTGCTCTAGCAACCTCCAATAGGTGACGATGCTTGCGTTCCACAACTCCGTTTTGTTGAGGAGTGTAAATGCAACTCGTTTGCTACTCAATCCCATGATCACTATAATACCGTAGCAATTCACCATCTTTAAACTTTGTGCCATTATCTGATCTTATCACTGCAACTTGCGAATTAAATTGTGCCTAAACCCAATGGAGGAAATGTAATAGGTATTTCTTTGTTTTAGATTTATACTTCATCAAGTAGACCCAATTTGTTCGACTATAATCGTCAACAATAGTGAGAAAATAATGGGATCTAGAAAGTGACGGAGTATTATATCAGCCCCAAATGTCACAGTGGATCAACTCAAAAGCACGAGAAGTTTTATTATTGCTAACAGGAAATGGTAACCGAGTCTGTCTTGCTCGACAACAAGCATCACAAAAAAAATCATGTCCATTATTACCAGATAGATTTGGAACAAATGAAAAACGGGCTACTGGAAGATGTCCCAACCTTCTGTGCCACAAGCTAGCATCTTTAGTTTGAGCAACCACTGCCAGTGCAACCCTCTCACTCATTGGCTCCAGATGATAAAGTCCATCACGCACTCTACCCACTCCAATCAGCTTCCTCGAGGGTAAGTCCTGTATGATGCATAAATAGGACCAAAATATTAGGAGACAATTCAAGTCTTTAGTTAACCGACTGATGGAAAGCAAATTGAAACAGAATTTTGAAATTCCAAGAACTTGTTCCAAAACTAGACGTTTGCTCAACTCAACTTTCCCAAGAGCTTCCACTTTCACTGATTCCCCATTTGGTATTTGAACAGGTGGTATTAGTGGATCATATATAGCGTCTTTTAATGATTTTAGATTACAAGTGATATGATCGGTAGCGCCACTATCCAATATCCAGGAACCATTATGCATACCTGAGGAGTTTTGGGTGAAGTGAGCATTACCGGATGTGGAAGAATTACCCAAGTGTTGCTGAGGATTAAGAGCAGCCAATATTTGTTTTTGCTGCGTCACTTTAAGTGCAAGTAGTTGTGTCTGTATTGCTGTTTGTAACACATTTGTATCAGTATTACGCATGGTGTTGAAAGCTGCTGGCGCTGGCGTCTGAAGTTGCCGATGTTCGTGGCGATCTGCGCCACGATTTTTGCCACTCTTTCTTTGTGCACCACGTTTCCATGTAGAGGGATAACCGATTAATTGATAGCAGTTTTCCCTTGTGTGATAAGGTTTATGACAATAAGTGCATCTAGGTATCCCATCATAATCTAATTCTAACGATTTGACTGCTGGTTTTCCACCAAGTGCGGGCACTCCTCGTCCCAAATTAATTCTTCCTGTTGCCAATACTGCCCCTTCTACTTAAGGAACACGACTAGTTACCACCAGCGCTTGTTTTTCATCTTGGGCAGCAATGGCATATGCTTTCCCAAGATTAGGCAATGGATCAAGTGCAAGGATTTGAGAGCGCACAGTAGAAAAAATGTCATCCAAACCCATCAAAAAATCAAAAACTTTCTCCTCCTCCCTCATATCTGTCATCTTCTTTGCTGCTCCACACGTGCAGGTTGGAATGGGACGTGAAGCTTGCAATTCGTTCCAAAGGCTCTTTAATTTCCCATAATAGGCAGAAATAGGTGCCTTCTCTTGTTGGAGAAGCACGATGGCACGATGTAATTCATATATTCGTGGGGCTATGCCTTGTGTGAACTGCTCCTCCAAATTCATCCATGCCTCACGAGCTGTTTCTAGGTGAGTTGTGCCATCTTGATGATCCTTGCCAAGTGCGTTTGAGAGCCATGCTAACACTAAAGCATTGCACTGAATCCAAGCCTGCAAATCGGGGGAATCATCATCTGGTCTCACAATGGACCCATCAAGAAAACCATCTTTATTCTTTGCCTGTAAAGCATTGAGAAATGTTCACCGCCAGGTATAATAATTTTCTCCATTCTCACGAAGAGTTTGGGTAACAAGAACTAAACCAGGATGATCGGAAGGGTGGAGATAAAAAGGTGATTTGGTATCAACAGCTACAGCAACTAGTATTAAGCTTTCAGCCATTGAAGTGGTTGGTTTGATTTGTGGTGGTGGTTTCAGGTCTAGAATCGATGCTCTGATACCATGTTAGAATTTACAATGAGCCTACGGGCCCACACGAGAAGGAAAGCTAGACCACATATAAGCCCTAGTGAGATTCCATCCTAAAACCAATTGGTAATAGGTGGAGTAGCCCATTAGACTTATATGTTAGTTTACTTTCCTCTCTTTCTCCAATATGGGACAACTCCCACTCTCTATATTTCAACACACCCCCTCACGTGTGGGTCTAACACGTGACATAATCTGTCATTTTGTTAACGACTAACATAAGAGCAACCATCTCTGATACCATGTAGAGAAAGATAAAAGGAGGCAGAAATTCACTCATCGTATTATTGACTTGGAATATTCCTTATATACATGTAAGTGTAGCCCTAATGAGATATGTATGGAAGCTAACTAATAGCTGTAATATACTACAATCACGTAAGAAATATACACTAGCAATTAGTGAATGTCGCTGGCGGCTGCTGCCGCCAATACTACCAATAGCAATTAATGAATGTTGCTCGCGGCGGCTGCCGCCAATACTGCCAATAGTAAGATTAACCTTGGGTTATAAACTAAGCCAAGAAAGTGTCATAGATCATGCAATAGGTTTTGGGCATGAAATTAAACTTGTTAAACTGGAAATGAGAGAGTTTAAGGAGGTTGGGTTTGTTGGCAAAGAAGCCTCCTAAAATCCAAATCAACTCAAGGAGAATGAGATGCGGAAGCTTGAGTATGCGGATCAAACAGAAAGTAAGTGGCAGAGAGTTGAGCATTGGTAGGTGCGATTTGTTGAGTGAGTTTGTGGAGATATAAGAGTAATGTTGACTGGACATTAAAGCGCGAGCCCAGACGACGATCGTGAGAGTCCTAAGATAAAGCATGCATAAAAATTTTCGAAAACAAAAAAAAACCCATTGAACATAACATTAAGTGAGATAAGAACTTGATTTCTAGAAACATTAAGACACTAATATCCTTTATGCATAGGAATGTAGCCTAAAAATACACTCCTTAGATCAAAATTCTATTTTGTGAGAATTAAAATGATGAAGGTTTGGAAAGACATACAAACCCAAAAACATGTATGTTAAACCAAGGAAGGATCCAATCAAAGTTTTGACGATAACAAAATACAAGTAATGCCAACTATTTTATTGCTATTAATGAGAAGAAATATGAGAACAAAATATTATTATTTCAAAGGATTATGATAGAAAAGGTGATGTTTGCAAACTTCAATATCAAGATCAAGTCAAGAAGAAGATCAAGATATATCAAGGTTATTTCATGCACTACTTATTGTAAACTCATCTTTCTTGTCATTGATAGTTTAAAAGATTCACTGACAAGGTGTCATTACCCTTGCAAATTAACCCTACATGAATAACAAGTAGTATATGAGAGTAGGGATAGTTCCCTCGAAGTTCTGATAATGGAATGCTAACTATCGTCAAACTTGTCAACAAAATTTCAGTAAACGAAAACAAACACAAAAACATAAACAAAACAAAAATCTAAAATCTAAAATGCAATCTAACCTAAACGATTCAGTATCGAATGCAAGCTACTAACTAAACCAGAAAACATAAACAACTAACAGAAAACAGAAATCAAAAGATAATCTCACGCGAACATAATCAGATTTGACGCAAACAAGACTCAACAAAGTCAACTAAACTAAACTCAAAGCAATGCACAGAAATAAGTAAATTGGGGAAGTTTTGATCTCGAAAATTCAGAATTTAAGGAACTCAAACTTAAACAAATGTTAAATCAAAGTTTGGCAGAAATCAGAATTAAAAGACTAAGATAAAAACAAAATTATGGAAACTTTAATTGCAAAAGATTTTGCCAACGAAACCAATTAATTCATTGATCGGAGTCTAGGAATTATGTGCACTATGTGCGCAGAATCAAGGATCACCAACTTACTTATTTTATGCTTCTTAACTACTAAGTAAACAAATCTTTGCAAACAATCGTAGAGTTCATAACTACTAATCCACCTATGTCATGTATGAGCATTACGATAGTTGGTTTAATGATCTTGCCTTGAAAACCTCGACAACTACTATCATAAGTTTAAGAAAAAGTTCAAATTCTCTCAGAGTAGGTTTGACAACTACTATCAACAACCTAGCTATAAATCAATTAATCTAGCAACTACTACCATTAATTAATTGAATAGCGTCCAAAAAATCCTTATAAACCTTAATTTTGGATTTTCAGATTTACGAGTTCAATTTATCCGTTAAAGAACCAGAATTCAAACACATGTTTGCAACACACAAACCCAAGAATCAATTAAGATTAAATCCTCATAAATTAAAATCGGTTCAAAGGGTACTGCCCTTTACAATTGAATTAAAAGTTTAACCACGCATACCTTGTACAATTCGATTACCACCCAATTTTCCAAAGAATTTGCGTCTAAAATAGAAAAGAAGGATTTTGGCCAGAAATTTAGAGAGAGCAATGAAGAGGAGGCCGACCCTAGACCTAGAGCCAAAAGTCAGTTTTATACCCCTTACGATGATGAGGTGGCTAACCTAATTTAAAGACAAACAATGAAACATGTTCCTGCCAATTTAGTAGGGTCAATTCTGACAGTGCATAATAACTAAATAGTGTCGATTTAGGAGCTCAAATTTTATCAGTAGCTTTGTCTTTGAGTTAGCTTCAATCTGAGACTTGAAATCACTGAATTCCATCATCTAAGTCAAAAGTTATGATTGAAACATCGTCAAAAGGTCATTCTGGCGATCAAGAATCTGACGCAACTTTTGGGAATTTATTTCTCCTAAGTTCCAGCTTAGAAAATCTAAAATTGGTCCTAAACAATTCGTCAATGAGTTAAGAATTTAAGTATGAAATTCAAAATTTTTGGCTAAACCAATCTCGAGATAAAAATCCCACAATGTCTAAAGTTTAAGTCTGTCAGAAACCCAAAAACAGTGCAATTCGAGTCTATTTGTTTGATTTTTGCATTTTAAATCAACGAACCCCGAATATGCTAAAATATGATAAACCAGTTATAGATGAACGTAAAATGAATGTAAATGACTTTGAATTAAGTCCTAAAGATATATGAAAATATGAGTGTATCATTCACCGAGCATGAAAATTTTAATTCATTTTATAAGATTAGTATTTCAAATAAAATCCTATAGCAAAGGTCATAATGGCTTACTTAGGAGCATCTTCATCATCCTTTAACCAAGAGGTTAACCTCTTTATATAGTAAAGTTGTCCATATTTTGTTTTGTGCATTGAAAAGAAATGAATTCTATAGAGCATCTATGTATGGAATAGCTTATAAAATTTGTCATACACTAAGAAGTTACTTATGAAGGAACAAACCAAGTTAAGGAAAAAAAGTTAGCGTGCTAACTCAACAATATGAATTGTTCTAAACAAAACATGATGAAAGCATTTCTAGTATGTATACTATATTTATTGATATTATCATTGCTCTTAAGGGTCTTGAAAAGACCTACATTAACGTTGAAATGGTGAGAAAGTTGTCTAGGTCACTACTAAAAATATGGGAAGCTAAAGTGATGGTTATACAAGAAGCTAACCATTAGAGGACCTTATTAGTCACTTTTTACATACAAAATGAGGCTCTAGAAAATGCCAGAAGAAATAACGCTTCTAGAAAAAATAGCATTCAAAGTCTTAAAGAAAGAATCAAATGACAAGGAAGAGATATCATTTAGTGAAAGAGATAAAGAAGGTATTGCTCTAATCACTAAAAAAGTTTTAAAAAATTCCTTAAAAAGAACTCCTCAAGAAGAAAAGACTAAAAAGGTAGTAAGATGGATTCAAAATGTAAATCAAATAATAATATTTGCTTTGAATGTAGAAAATTCGGACATATGAAGTCTCAATGCCCTCTCCTCAAAGAAAGCGACAAGTATGAAATAAATGACTATAAGGAGAAGAGGGAAAAAGGTAAAAAGAAGTACTCAAATCCTCCATTTAGGATGACACAAGTGACACCAAAAGTGTGTTGGAGTTATGTAAATATAGTGCCCTGGAAAGCAAGTGTATTTACATGTGACTTTATCTTCTTCAGTTACAGTT
>JANKOD010000006.1:8305857-8320305 GCA_026284645.1 Erythroxylum acuminatum | reverse complement strand
CGCACAAATACGCTTTTGCGTTTTAACAGTATGTCTCTCAGAAAATTTGCTCAGAGTATCAGCACTTTCGTGTATTATTTTTTTTCTTCGACTCTGACTCTATATTTATAGTTGAGTTTGTAACTGCTTCTTGAATAACTGCTTCTTGATTCTTGAAAGAAACGGTTGAGGCGGCTTCTTTATAACTTCTACTGTCTGAAACTTGCGACATACTCCGTCTACTTTTTCATCGTCTGCTTTCGCTTCCGTCTGCTTTTGCTTCCGTCTTCTTTTCAATACTTTGCTTCCATCGTCTGCTTTTCATTACTTTGCTTCCATTGTCTGCTTTTCATTACTTTGCTTCCATTGTCTGCTTTTCATTACTTCGTAGCTTCCGTCTGTTTTCGCTTCCGTCTACTTTTCTACTTTGTATTTACTTTTGTTTGTCATCAAAATCACTTTATACGAGAAGTCAAAATTCTGACTTAACACGTATTAGGTTTATCTAAAAGTAGTTTGAGGTTTCTCTTTATTTTGAAGAAAGGTTGAAAAATGAGATTTCTCTTTGCCAAAATAAAAGATCGTACAAAGAGTATTGTCTGCAATAAAAGAAGAATTATAGCAGAAATCTAAGACGAGTCTTTAGAATAGGCGTAGGCAAGGATTGTTTATCAAATCACTACAAATCAATTTACGTTTCTCTTCTCTTACTCCTTACTTTGTTGCTTAGAAGCATAATTAAATTCTTTTACTTTTATTTTGTTCTTGTATTTTTTATAATTTGTAGACATTTTTTATAGGTTAATATACTTTAATTAAAATTTTGAATTTGAAAGATAACACAGTAGAGATGATAAAAGGTATTTCCTTCATACTTGCATTGAAACAAAGTGAGAAAATATATACAGAAGCTACCCTACTGCTATTGGTGGAAAATCCTGCTAAACCTGAGAATAACGAAATGTTGGCTTGCAGGCTGTACAAAAGCAAAGGCAGGCTGTACAAAGGAAAAGCAAAGGCAAAATGTGCATATCGGCAGAGCCAGAGGCAGAAAGGGAAAAAGCAGATAAAGACAGATGAAGGCAAGAAATAAAAACTGGGCCTCGTGGATATAAAATGCTAAGCCCGTATGCTGGCCCATAGTAGAAGCTTAACATGGACTCTCTAACAGAATTCACTCTCTTCTTGGGTGCCATTAGAGAATAAGAATGTAGATGAGAAAGATATTTTTTGTCAAAAAATTGTTGCCGTGATTAATCAGATAGATTGGCATCATCCCAATATTCTGGATGTATAAACGCAATAGCGAGAAGGGAGAGACTAATTTCAACAATATGACTATGCTTAAGTTTAACTAGACTATTTGGGGATGAGGGACAAGAAACACGATTGGTAATGCCACAAGAATCCAAGAATTGTGATAGTTTATAGAATTCACCACCTTAATCACTCGGTGTTAAAGATATTTTCAACATGTCTCTTAAATTTCTAAAAAGTATAGAAAGCATTAGATTTATGAACAAGTAGATAAAACGACTATAAGTATCAACAAAAGTGATATATTAGCAATGAATATAAGTTGAAGAGAAAGGAAATGGACCCAAATATACGAATGAATTAAACGAAGTGAACTAGAATAAATTATTGCAGACAATTGATAAGGTAAAAGTGTGACTCTTACCTAGCCTACATGAATTACAAAATTGCACCGCTAACAGAAAACTAAGACTAGAATGAAATTTCTTAAGCACTAAAGAGGATGGATGACCAAGACGCTAATTTCATAGATCAAACTGTTGGATTTTTTAAGAACAAAAAAGAAAGAAAGATAATAGGAAAGAAAGATATTGAGTGAAACACAAATAGTTTGGATTTTCTTCACATTAAAAACAAAACACAATACAGTGATTTATATAATTCTAAAGCAGAAAATAGGAAATAATGGCCACTAATTGACCCCACTACCTACACTAATTGACCCACTACCATTACTATGACTCCACAACTTACTAACTTCTAAAGACCTGGATAACTAAATAACCTTGCTAAACATGTGACATAAATCAAACTAATTCTTAAGATAATCTAAGACCTATTTTTAAAAAAAATAAACAACTCATAAAATTTGAATTAATTCCCTACACAAACAAAACTCTGATAACAAAAGCTTGTGGAGATGACACCCTAGAATGAGATGCAATGCCAATGTGATAGAGCCCCTGATCTTGTTTTGAGATCCTTCACAATACAAGAAGATGGGTCAAATTTAACGGAAACTTGATTATCATCACATAAACTCAAAACACTTAAAAGATTCTTTGTGAAACGAAAAGCACATTTTGAAAGTAAAGAGCCAAAATCATTTTTCAAAAAGGAAGTTCCAGGATGAGAAATCTGCAAACCTCTGTTTCCGACACGAACTTGATCTGGACTTGTATAAGAAAATGTAGATTAGAATGATTGTTGGTCATATGGTATATGGCACCAGTATCAAGATGCCATTCTTGGTTGGGATTATTGGTTTAGGCAGCATAATGATCAGTATCTGGAGGGTGATAATTTTTGTTTAAACGATTAAAACACTTAAGAGAAGAATGATAAGGACAGCCACAGATTTGTCGAAAAATTATCATGGAGAGCTTTCCAAGTGCGTGTGCCGAGCAACATTAGAGAACACGTTAACAGTCAAAGCGGCATGCACCCGTCCAAGCAGAAGTTGATCTTGTTTATGCCAGAGAGAGAACAAACGCAGGATTGAGGTTTTTTCAAATGTGGAAGCGTCAACGGTGGATGCTATAGGTCAGCAGGGGGCTTTGTTTTATCGGTCTTTTGTGTACGTGGAGGCAATGGCATCTCGAAAACGTTTTAATTAAAATATGGCTTTCAAATTGAGTTTGGAATTAGTAATTATATTAAATATTATTCTATTTTTATTTTATTGATATAGATATATATTTATAATTTATAATTTATAATATAAAACATCTAAAACAATAACTATTTTTTTAAACAAAAAAATCTATTGTTATTAGTGTTAATAATTTATTTAATGCAAATTTATTAAATAAATAATTTTTATTGTATTTTGTTAATATAAACAATTAAATAAGTAAAATTTATTCATAAAGTAATATTTAAATAAATATTATTTACTTAAATTTTAAATATTTTTATTTTCCAAAACAAAATTTTAAAACTTAAACTATTTATAAAAATTAGATTAAATTAAGTAATTTAGTTATATTAGTTATAATTGTTATTGGTAACTAATGTCTAATAACTAATATATATTTAATTAATGATAAAATAGAATATGACCAAAAACCAAAAATCAAAATTTTTGTAGATTATCAAAATGAAAATTTATTGACTGTATAAAATAAAATAAAATAAATTTTACTGAATTTAGAAACGGTAAAGTTTAAAAAACGCGACGAAAACATAGGGTCTCTGAGTTGGTATCGCAGAAACACATTTATCATAATGGTCTTGTTGACAATGGTGCAAGAGATGCCACATGAAAGCCTAAAGAGACAAAAGAGATGAATTAACCATCCTCTTGGTCGAATTCTCTTTTTCTTGTTTCGATTTGCAAAAGCATTGCCTTAAACATATGGTTTTTATTACTCAACCCGCTGGAAAAACAAGAATAATAACATCATATCATTTACACAAAATTATCGCCTGGCAGCAACGAGACTTCACCAATTCAGAGTTTCATACGTCCAAACATACTGGAGCATACGTCAATAGACTCACCATGTTCTGCAGCAACAAGAATTGCTAACATCTTCGCCATTCGCGATTAAGATATTAGCAGCTGATATAAGATACAAATTTATACCCGCTCCATGTATATAGTTGCATCACTCTCTAGGATCTGACTTCTATTAGTCTTTCCCTGATAGTGCTCAGTCACATCGTTTGTTAGTTGCCATGTACAGTGAGATAGTATTCTTGAATCGCTGTATGGTCAATCTTCCTTTTTCATACATTGCTCGCCATCGAATTTGCCAGTTCCTGAGCTCAGACGTGAGACCGCCTGCAGTTTTCCCTAAATCCAGACATTATCAAAACCCTTGTCAACTTTATATGGAAACATTCTGATTCGTTAAATTGGACAAAGCAACCATCTTCACATGGTGTTATCTGTAAATAATGGCGTCCCAGGCGGAAGTTTCTGAGTTATTGCGCTACTACTATCAAAACTCCAATCTTGAAACATTTCTCAATCACGTTCAGGCCACATGCTTTAGTGAACAACTATTATCTACTTAGCTCGGGCGCATGATAGACTTTAATATCGATGCCTGCAAAAAGATCGTCATGTACCATCTTCCGTTGAAAGTGAGCAGCCAATTTCCTGCAAATGTCAACTCACTTAGGTCGCAAGGATGCATGCAGACTCCGTAACAGGAGATGTCCAAGAAGGTAACCAGCTCTCTTGCAGTTGCACCCCAGGTGATCGCACATAACAAGGGGCGTCCAACCAGGTCATAAGTACACACTTATCCTGAGTCATATGCACAGCCAAAAAATTCAACTTAAAAAGAGCCTTAGCTCATACATCTTTCACGTCGGCCATTGGGGTAATTTAAGGCTTATGATTCGGCGGCTGTTTTCTCTTCTCCCCCTCCCAAGCCCCATGCAAACGGTGATGTCCTCTCTACCTTCGCATCAATCCAGTTTTTGTCACTGCAGCTTAAAAGTGACATCCCATGCATTGTAGACTATCGAGCTTATGCCAACAGCAAAACCCTGTATTATATTTCAATTGTGCATGAAACAATCAACACCAAAAGCTCTAATAAAGACAAGAAGTGGCATACAACAGAAGATATTTCTTACCACTGATGGTACTGTCTGCGGGCAGACTGATGGCACGACATTAAATAACCTACGCACAGGAACCCAGCTCCTAGCACGAACTCAGAGGAATCAGCTGCTACTACTCGGATCAACCTACTGCAAAAGCAATTGTTTTTCTGCTCCAGTCTGACACCAGTATGGTTCACCCATTCCTTTCAAAACTCTCTATTGGGCCCTAGATCCAGCTTGCATTCAGAAGCAACATAGGAGCCAAGCCTCTGAACACTTTCTTGCAAGAATTCTTGGTCACCCCTTAGGGGATCAAGTAACATTGCCAAGGCCACCCTAAGTCCAAAAGACATTGCAAACAACCACAAAACAATCAGGCATCTCTCTTCCCCGTAAGCCCTGAGGAGCTCTGCTTTCTCTGCGTGCCAAATTGCCAGCCATCCCTTGCCCTATCCCCAGATCGATCATAATCATCTAATAGATTATCCATCGGAGGCCTAAAATTTCTATGGTTACCATTTCTAAAAATCAACGAAGGGCTTGAATTCTCATCATCTTCTGTTGGAGTTGCTGATCTCGGTTCCATATGCATATCATATGACCTATGCCTTGGTATGCCAGATCTCAAGCCCCTTGTACCGGATGAACCTTTTCCCTGGATTCCCTTTGAAACAAAAAAATCTTTTGGTAGAGTCTCCATGTCCATGTAACAATTCCTTGCTTTAGCATCATCAACCAATGCAGCCCAGTCATCAGATTGCACCAGAGAGTTGGCATTCCCCATAACCTGTAAAGTTTAAGTTTGATAATGTCAAACCTGCAGTAGCTGGGTAAACGTGATAGCACAATATCATAACAAAAAAACTATAAAAAGGTATAAACTGTACCCATAAGGCCCTTCTTGCCCGAGTAAGAGCAACATTCATACGCCGAATATCAGCAACAAAGCCAACACCATGATTTGAGGCACGTACACAAGACATGATAATGACATCACGTTCCTGCCCTTGGAAAGCATCTACAGTATTAATATAAATATCTTTTCCTTCTTCTGACTTTAAAACGGCTGAAAACTCCTGTTGAAGGCATTTCAATTGCAGTTTGTATGGTGTGATTATGCCAACTGTTACTCTCCCCATTCCCGAAGATTTCACGGTCTTCTGAAGATGTTCATACAACTGAAAACAAAATTGTGCTTCATGGATGTTTTGATATGATACAGAGCCACCCCTCTGGGACTCTCTCCCATGAGTAATATCATAGAATACGTAAGGTCTAAGCAATGGATCCTTGTAGTATATTTCATCTGGCAGTTTAGCAACACTTTCGCTGTCAGTAAGGCGTCCTTGGTAAAAGTAACGAGAAGGGAAATCCCGGATTTGAGGATGCATTCTGTACTGCACAGATAATAGCATTGTTGGGCATCCTGCTTGCTGAAACCTTTCAAAAAGACTTCTACTATATAACAAAGTCCCTGCAGCTTTACTAATAACTGTTGCAGGAAGCTGCTGAGGATCCCCAACAAGAACACATCTCGCAGCACCAAGAGCAAGGGGAGGAAGAACAGCTACTTCACTAGCTTGGGCTGCCTCATCAATAACCACCATGTCAAACCCATGTGTAAGCCGAGAGAACAATTTGCGTCCACTGCTTGAGACAGTAGTAAAAACAATCTCTGCTTCATTGGCAAAACTTGCCTCAAGACTAGCACGAGCTTCTTCCATATTGAAGTTGCTACCAGAACGAAACCTAGCTTCAAGAATAAGAAGGCGAGAAATCTCAACTAGAACTTTATCCCTGCTTTCAACAGCTGCAGCAAGGTTCTGAAGCAATGCATCCCGGTTTTGGTCCCGAGCCATAAGAACATCAGGATCAACACCAACAGAGCCTTGAGAACGACCATCAACAGCTGCAAAATTAAGCTTGTTTTGAAGGTCAGCTATCTGAGCAGAAAAATAAGCCTCCTGGCCTCTCAAGTCTTGCATCAATTTTGTAATTTCGTCACGGCTCTTCATTAAAAGAAGTTCAGTTCTCCGCTCAACAGAAACTGCCTGGGCAGCACGTGACTGTGAATCAACCCCAACTCTGGCAACATCAGGTCTATAAACTTTCATTTCGCCATCAATAAATCCACGATCAAGAACACGAGCAAGAAGCTCATCAGTTGCAGCATTAGATGGTGCACAAACTAGCATTCTGGGTTTTGGACAGAGTTTTGAAAGAGAGCGGAACAGGTTCTGGTCCATGTTATGGAGGACTTCATCAATTGATCCCATAGTGATGTTGTCGGCATTACTCTCATTTGATTGCTTATAGCTCTGAGGTGCTAGTTTCTTAAGCAAAGAAGTATAGTAATGCTGATATTGAACCAAGTGTATGACATTTAGCATTCCCCAAACAGTGTGCGTTTTACCTGTTCCTGGAGGACCTTGAACAAGGGTGAAAGGCCAAGGATCTTGTCTCTTTGTTATCCCACTACTAGTTCCAGCAGCTGTATGCATTGCTGCCCATTGGATTGCAGCCAGCTGGGGCCCATTGAAGGTCCTATGCAAATGGTCAACAAAATTCTGTGTGAAGCATTCAGGCATGGCTGGGGTTTGTTGCTCATACTTTGGGAAGTGCTCCGGACCAGGCTTCAGGATTGCAGTTTGCATCTGAAAGTACCCCCCCCCAAAAAAAAAAAAAACTTCTTGTCATAAAAATGAATTTTATCAACAAGGCACTCTTTATTTATTAAAGACACGTAAGTTCCTCACCTGCAAATTAAGGCGGAAAAATGCATGCAGAGCAACATACTCCCGCTGAGTTGTTGCAAGAGAACCAAGCACAGTCAGGTACCAGATACCTCTAGGCTGGAGTTTTCTTAAAATATGATCATCATCAACCTTGCTGATGAAAAGAAACAAGATAAGAGAAGTTTAAACAAAATTACCGTCAGGTATGTTAACTTAGTGGTACATCATAGTTTAAAGCAGAGAACAAAACTAAAGAATTAAAATTTGCAAATTAACCTGTAAGAGTCATATGAGTCTCCAACATAAAAATGAAGGATTGCACCAGGAGGATCACGAGTATCTACAGGAATATGTCGTCTAACAGTACCTGCCACACGGCCACAAATCTCAGGCTCCTCATCAACTTCATTCGCTGAAGCAATGCTCCTCTTGGATCTAACTGCTTGACCAAAAAATAAATATTAATCACAAAAAAAGAAGAAACAGCATTTAATTTCATAGAAACATGAGAATATCACATGCAACTTCTACAAAGTACCTATTCCAGGTCTTGGGGTTGAAAGAACTGCAACATCACCCTCCTTAAATGTCCATTTCCACTCGCTTGCAGGAAGGACTATTACATCATACCATCCTATACAAGATATTAAAATATTCCTCTGTCAACAGATCAACAAGAGTTGCACATGGAGTTGCAAAATCTTACTACTGATAGGTTGTAGCATACCTCTTTCACGCCTCTCTACACTCTTTATACGAACCATTACATGTGTATTTGTTTCAGCTAACTCCTCCCACGTGCCATACAGCTGTGCACGACATTCCTCAAAAAGCAAGGGCTCAAATACTCTAACATACTCGTCCACTGATTCAAATCGACCAGGAACACATTGGAGTTCAGAGTCTTCGACTGCACAAGACATTAACAAATCATAGTCACAAAATATTAGGACCAAAGAGGCACAGAAGAAAGAACTAACAGCAATGTAACTTTCTATTTTGACATAATATGAATGTCATTGGCACAATTTAAATTCAAATAAACTGACAAGCAACCTCTTATGAACTTACTCGAACGCAACCAAATAGAGGGCCATAGGATCACATGTACAGCATACAACATATGTTGCAACTGAAGTCAATCAAATGAGAAAATAAATGGATATAAAGATAGATGCAGTGAATTTTAAACAGTAATCACTTAGAAACTAATGGTCTTTTTTGTGTATGTGCGTGTAATTCAATTAATCTTCCATCCTAGAGGCTCTCTGGACGGTTGGCCGTCCCCCACCACATGTAGCTGTGGGAATGAGGCTCTTCGGACGGTAGAGTGCAGCCTGTTGTGGGGATCTCCTCTGCTATGCATAGGCCTGATGCCCTGACCAATACAAACATCATCTTTTACTCATAAAATGGCAAGCACCAAAAAATAATCCTAACTGAGCCACACTTCCAATAGCGACCGAGAATGAGGAATGGCAAATGAAATAAATGCACGTTGACTTAATTTGACATTAGGAATTTAAAAAACCTAAGTTTGCTGATAAAACTAGATCTTCAAGCGTCGATAGCATGCCAAACACTGCAAGACAGATCACTTTTTATCCTCTACTTGTTTGTACCTCCAAACACTTCCCCAAAGATTTTACAGAAGAATGCAGTGAGGGTCTTATGTTCCATTCTATGCATAGAACATGTCATCGGCTTTTAGGACAGGGTAAAAGAAAGAGCATGAGACTAAAGACAGCTCACATAGACAAGGATAATAAGAGAACTAACACCTTGACAAATAACAAAAACAAGCAATGATAAGAAGTTAAAGGTCACTTGGAGAAAAAGAGGATTCAATGATAGATTACAAATGTGGACCGGAGCATTCAATACCTGGCTGATGCCAAAATTTCTCATTAGTCACCTCCCTTATAAGTCGTTCCACCGAAGTGTCTTGATATGATGTACTAACTGTGGCAGGCTTCTTGGGAAGTAGTTGTTTCTTATTTCCCAACTTCAAATCTACAGAGGTTTGGCTAACAATTGCTGGCTTCCGATTAGGAAATTGTCCATTTTTTGACTGCCTCATATCATTAGGTTGCTTCCATGAACCTTGTCTTGGAATGGGTGGCAAGTTAGCCTCTGCATAAAAATCAGTTTCACCATTTACCCACTTTGATTTGGAGACCCCAGAGTGTTGTATATCACCATTACATTCAGACTTGGGTTGACAAGTATCTGCAAGGATACCCCCTTCATTAAATGATGGTTCAACTATTTTCTGATCCTTAACATGTTTTTCTACAGCACGGTCAGGAGGAGGGACAGAAGTGCGAACTTCTCTCACAGTCCGAGTGCTGGCTGGCTGTCGTCTTGGTGTTGAAGTTCTGATGGAGCCAGTTTGCTTGACTTCATCTATATTTATTAACATGGTCTGCCTATTACGTTTCTTTCCTAACATAGCTTCTTTATGTTGATCTATCTTCCTCTTCCCCAAACTATTAGAAGACTTAAGTGCATGACTTGCTTCAATGCCCTTAATTTCTCTCTGTTTTAAAGTAATAGCAGTGTCCTCTAGACCACTCATAGGTGCATCATCACTAGTATTGCCATCTATATTACGATTATTGTCAGTTTGCCTATTGTTCAATCCTTGTCCTTGGCCCAAACACAGTGAACGATCCCTAGAATTGTTCTTAGCCTTGGCACATCCCGATGTGGTCCCAGTAGCCAAAGCAGAAGCATCACATTCCATCTTTTCAGAAGTACCCTGCTGTACCGAAGCGATTCCCTGCTCATGCATGGTATCACCTGCAGAGCCATCTGCATCAGACCACTCCCCTTCTTCTTTTTCAACAGCTTCATTATTCACCAAACCTGAAACATGAGAAGGTTCTGTTTGCATGTCATACCCATTAAATCTCTTTGCAGGAGATGCAACCTTGGCATTCTGACCCTGTGTTTTGCTCGATTCATTACTCACTTCACGAATTGGAGCAACTCTTGGACGAACAAAAGGTTGGAAACCCGACATAGATGATGCATGGGAAAAGGTGTTATAATTTTTAATACCTTGAGAAGCCACTGATGTCGCAAATAATTCAGAAGTATGGGCATTGGAGGAAGGGAGCACCTTCTGTGGCAGCAAACTGACAACAGGACCGGTCTCCTCATCATCCTCAGCAGGGGGCTCATTAAGATCAAATATAGGCCTTCCTCGGGAACCCATGGCATATGTTGATGCATATACAAACTAAAGTACCTATTTTGTGCTGTGCAAAAAGTTGTATTTGCAGTTTCTTTCCAGAAAATATCGTCAACCTTAAAGGCATAAAATAGTCTTTTTCTTTGGAGGTCAAAGAAGCCCTACATGCATTCTAGATCTGCAAATCAAATCCACTACATTAATAAGGATAAGACAGCAAACACCAGTGTTGGGGCAATATAACAGAAGATAACAAATAGTAGTTACAGGATAAAGGAAGACAAACACTGAGATGAGCATGCAGCTGATATAAATCTTTGGCAATTAGAACACCAAGAAGCTTCTCAAAACCCAATCACCTGGAGGTCACCAAAAATGCACTCACTTCCATTATAGATTTAACCCACACACTATATGCAAAAAGCATCTAAAATATTCACAAACTCAACATAGCATCTAGAGAGCCCAATTCGAAACAAAATGCAGGTTACAACACGTGCTACTGTAAATCCATAAGCAATCACAACCTAACATAGGAAGATTTATCACAAAGGAAAATAGAAAAATAAATAACTTCACAGGCCCACAGGACCACGTCCAAACCAAAACGCATTGCCCAACCAACAGATCGCAAACTCAACAACCCTATCACCTACATGGAAATCAACACTCCACAAAGAATACCCTTTTCTCCCATAAATCCACACTCACTAGGTTTGACTAAACGAAAACACCAAATCAACCAAAATCGAAACAAATTCCACTGATCCCTAATCCAACACCTATTGAGCTCCACCATAAAGTCAGAAAACAATCAAATCGGCAATTCCACAAAACAGCAAACATTAACAGATAAAGTCCGTTGCATAATCTCATAGGGAATAAGTTTAAGGTTCCATTACCCGTAGAAATTAATAACTATTATTTTTAAATCGAATTCGAAAAAGGAATTAACTGCAGTTGGAGAGAGAAATTTTTGTACCCTTTTTGAATCTGCTTTGTTGAATCTATGTAGTTGTAGCTATCGAGATTACCAAGAGAGAGAAAGTTATGCACTTAAATATATACATAAACCTATATGTATATATATACGGAGAGAGAGAGAGACTCGCGACAGATATGTAGAGAGCGAGAGAAGCGAATGCAAATTATGAAGGGAAAGGGAGGTGAGGGCATGAGTTTATATAGGAAATAAAGAGCGACCCTCACTTACCGCCCGTTACTTGACGCCGTCCACCATTAAAACCTTTCCCCGTTTGTATCTTTTCCCTTTTTATTTTATTTATTCTTCTAACGCCCTTTGTTTTCTCTATATTTACCGCTTGTGACCCGGGATTTTGTAGATTTACGATTATGGGCATTGCGCAATCAGATCAAGCACGAGGGGTGAGTCTCAGATTTCTATTGGTTGCCTAGGATTATGATTAATTAATTGGGAGGATTTGGATTGCTTGTGTCAAGCTTAGACGGAAAATATTGTGATTAAGTAGATCGACGGTCGTTAATTTTGATTTGTTTAGTGGACCCCAGATTACTTGCCACGTGGACTCCTTAGTTTTCTAGGACTCAATCGGCCTCGTGCTTTTTGGATTTAGTACGACACGTACTAAATACGGAAACCTTGTCGTTTCTCGTAAATTGCGATAAAACTAGGGGTAAATTTGATATTTCATTAAGGATGTGAGTTGCTCCACGTGCGCCTCTATTGGAATGCATGCTCACACCTATTATAATATGACAACTGTCCATAGGGTTGAACCATATATTAACGAAAAATGCCATTAGACTGTCGAAACTGAGTCGTCAACTAGTTTTGAGGTGTCGAACGGCTACGGGGAAAGCATGCACTTGTTCACAACTCGAAGAGAGGAGTTTCAGGCTTCCGATCGACTATAGTCGAGCTCCCAATCCAACTCTTTGATTTAATGAAGTTGTCGTTTTATTTAAAACGATACTCTAAATTGGTTCAACTATTACTTTGGAGATTTGAAATTAAAAAGAGGTATGAATTTAGGCTATTAAATAGTTATAACTGAAATATATTTTATATATTTAAAAATGATTATGATTTTTTATAAAATGAAAATAGAAAGATTTCATAATATAAAATGTATTTTTTTGTGACTAAAGCTATTTGTCACGCTATAGTCTGATGTTTGTTATTATCGATTATGAAGTTTGATTTGAAAAATCCAAACCCAAAATCATCTCCTTAAAGATTTATATAAATAAAATATAAGTAGTCTCTGATTTCCTAAACGATGTAATCGGTGATAAAGTGGACGACTATATAAGCCAACCACATCATTAACTTATTTAAGCATTGATCAAGGCATGTCTCAAGCCATATTCATGTTTAATTGTTTTATATAACACTTGCTTCAAGCCCCGTGCTACCTGCGTTCACAATAATTATAACAAATAAATGCTAAAAACATATAGACTTCGTTTGATTAATGGCAGATCAGCTAATTTTTTAGCGATTGGTTGTGTATAGCTATTTGACGGGTTAAAACGCTATTGAAGTTATTTGATAATTTGGCTGATTAATTGGTTTAATGCTTTTAATCAGCTGAAAATGAAAAAGTTGGTATATAGAATTGTTTTGCTCCAACATCCAACGTTTAAGGTATAAAAATACAATGGTTCCTGTTAGGATATGTGTTTTGGCATTATTTATTAATTGGACATATAAGATATTAGTTGGATATTGACTTGGATTCAAAAGTTATTTGGATAATGGTTCAATTGTGATAAAATTCTATTTTAAGTGGGACTCTAATTATGAAAGGGATTTGTGTATATCATGAATCTGCGGCAGATATCTATTCCTAAGGTGAGTGTGCGACAAAAGGGTTGTGACGTGTATGTGTGGCATAGGTGAGATGTGCGTTAATTGTTAATGAAGAAAAAGAAGATAGTGGCTGTTGCGTTTTGGTAATTGACAAATTACTCAATTGTGCTTGTGTCATGGACGCATACTAGTAGTAGCTGCAGTGAATCTTTAATATGCGTTTTGCCCACATCTCCTATATATAGAAGAAGTCTATTCCTAATGCATGGGTGCGTATTGTGTATGTCTTGATGCTGGGCTGAATTGAATCTGCAAGTTGTGCATCAACGGTGAATGGGTGTTAATTGAATTATGGAAAAATATAGCTTATTGGAGTTTGGGTGGCTGTTAATTTGATTTTGATTTTTGGAGGAACTGACGTGGTTTTTGTTGCTAGAGGAATCTGCGCATGAGCTCTTGCCTGTTTGGTGAATCACGTTGGAGAGTAGTCTGCTGATTTGCTGTTGCTCTATTTTTATTTTGATATGCTATTTGAGCTAGTTTCGTGGGTCTTTTCAGAGCAGCATTGTTTCACTAGTGTTATCTCTATCAAGCAATTCAAGGGTTATGTGCAGATGCTATTTTTGTTGGGGTCTTGATTGATGGTTGCAGTACCTAGAAGTCTTTGTCACAGATGAGTACACTTATAGTTGGTGCTGCTACTTGAATATTTTAGTGGAGAATTTCATATCTGGAATTGTTGCGTTCTTGTTTTATTTGTCTTTGTTTTTTAGTAGAAATAGTTTGAAAAATCCTCTAACGAGGTTAACACGAGTCGGTCGTGTTATTGGGCGTGAAGATCTTTCACGAGTAGTTAGGTTGTGGGTTGGTTACATAGATTGAGTCGTACGGGGTAGATCAATCTTGTGTAATTTTTGTGAACTACA
>JANKOD010000006.1:8279617-8298586 GCA_026284645.1 Erythroxylum acuminatum | reverse complement strand
GAAATAAATGATTTCAACTACTTTTTAAATGTGCATTTATTGCTCTTTGAATGCTTTGAGAATGTGCTACATGTTTTATATATGAATTGTGTTTTGAATTATGAAATGAAAGATGAAAATGATTTTTGAAAGGATATCAAGTCTATGAAATCAAGTTTGGGCAACATGTTTACAGGTTATAAAATGTTTACAAGTTATAAAATGCATGTTTATGTGGGTTTGTAGTGGTCCCCTAAGTTAAGTCAAGTGCACTTCGACTAAAGGCTTCTCCCGCCTGCCCGCTAGTGGCATGAAGCTCCTTCACGGACTCCCCTAAGTTCACGGCTATGCAGGATCATTAAATATGATTGCTATAGTATGTTCTATTCACGGCTACACAGGACCATTATGTAAAAATGTATAGTACGTTCAGTTTTTGGATCCACCCAAACCGTCTTGATGTGCTTATATGTTGACAAGTTTGTTGAATGCATGAGTTATGTTGCTTCTAAATTGTTTGATAAATTGAGAATTGGGAAATATGTATATTATGATTCAATGTGAGTTTTACAAGGAAATGATTATTTCAATGGTTTTTGCTTATTATCAATTATAAAACTGTTACCTATGAGCTTTAAGCTCACCCCTCCTTTTCGTTCCATCTTCAGGAGAAGAGCAAGAGATCGAGTAAAAGAGGGTCAAGGCATCACTCTGATTAGGCATATGTTTGTATTTTCAGCTAGATTTTGTAAACACAAGGCTTTAGCCGCATTTCAAGTTTTCCTAATTCAAATGTATTTTGTATTTTTGGTTTATGAACTCAACTGATGTGTTGTGGCTTGAAATGCCATTAAAGCTTTGTCAAACTCTTATATTTTGATGTGAATGAAATATGTTTCGATTTGCTCATGACTTTCCAAGTTTATACATTGCATTTTCAAGTTTTCCATAGGCGAAAATATGTATTGATCTAGGCTGAGCTAAACAAAAGTGTCTTCTAGAAAGTTGTATCTTATCTTTCTAGCTTTCCAATGGTATATAGTATGAAATATTTGGACATCAGAGTTGAGAGATATGAGCATTAGAACTTTGTGATGTCGCATAAGGTGGACATACGGGATAGCTACATTGATTGGAAATTTTGACCCTCTTAGAGGAAAAATATCTTTTAGGGATCTTCATAAAAGTTATAGCTTATCTTCCTATCTTTCCAACAGTATATAGTATGTGATTTTTGGATATGGAGTTGAAAGTTATGATCATTTGAAGTTAGTGATGTCGCATAGGAAGTATACGCGGGACAGCTTCTGTTGCGATCACACCGGGCATTCTTGCAATCACACCTTCATTTCTTGCGATCGCACCTTCATCCTTGCGACCGCACCACCCTTATGATCACACCTGCCTTCCTTGCGAGCGCACCATCATCCTCGCGATCACACTTTTGTTCCTTGTGAGCGTACCCAAATGGTTTTCCAGCTCTGAACATGTTTGACTCTTTTGGCCATAACTTTGTCATCTGACCTCTAAATAACTTGATTTTTGAACCAATGGATTCATAACACATTTATCTATCTCTTCATAGAAATTTATAGCTTTTGGTATTGATGGGAAAAAAGATCTCTTGAATCAAAGTAAGGGTATCGATTGAAAGAGTATGAATTGGATATTTTACTGAACATACTTTAGTATTTGGATCATATCTTGATCTATATAGCTCCGAATGGGATGATTCTTGTTTCTAAATAAACTAGAGACATAGATATATAAGTGTTTTGAAGAAGTCAATTTGTAATTCTGGGTTAAAGATTTCCAAAATCTGTTCTGAAGTTGAAGAAATGAGATAGTCTGGAAATGGGGCCCAACACAGGTTGTGGTATCAGAGACTCACGTTTCACGACTCCGATGTTGGGCTCTAGAAATGGGGTCCAAAAGTGAGAGCTTGAGCTACTGAAACTTGTAAGTCTAAAAAGGATTTAAGAGGTTCTGCTACTTGTAGCTTAATCAGAGGCCTAACTGATAACCAATTTTCAAACCAAAATAAGTTGTTTCTTCCCATTTCCAATTAGATGAATAAAATGATGTCTCATTATGTCCCTCATCCTCATAATGGACTTGAATGTAGTAGAACCAAAAGAATCAGCTTTTAATTCCCACAAGCACCTATTCTTTTAAAAAAAGTCTGTATCCACCTACAAGTCTCTTCATAAGTAGAACATTATTAAGTGATTGGAGAGAAATATTGCCAAGCCCTCCTTTCTTTTTAGAAATACAAACATCTTTCCATTTCATCTTCACCTTACCACCTGACAACAAGAATCTATTAAGAATCCTACTAATAGTTTTTATGAATTTGATAGGAAAAGCAATATGAGTTGCCCAATACACACTGATGGAATTCAGAATAGATATGATGAGTTGTGCTCTACCAGCCAAAGAATGATATCTAGAGCTCTAAAAAGCAATTCTACCATTATTTTTATCAATGAAGCAAGCAAAATCCTTGACACTTATCCTAGCATTTGTCATAAGTATGCCAAGATACCTAAAAGGAACTTGTTTAGAAGCTCCCAAAATAGTGAATAAGGTTGCTTCTAGATTGGATGCATTATGAGATGAGAATAAGCCACTTTTTAAACAATTAATAACAAAACTTGACATCCTGCTGAACATTTTAAGGCCTTTCATAAGTACTAATACAAAACTAGGATCAACTTTAGAGATCAATAAAAGATCGTCAGCAAAGAATAAGTGATTTAATCCCAATCTCTTGCATTTGGAATAAATTTAAATCCTTTGGTACCTTTCACCACTTTTTGAAGCAACTTGCTAAGTGTCTCCAAAAGATAAGGTGAGATGGGATCACCTTTTCTTATCCTTTTGAGCTAGTGAATGTGTTTGTAAGCTGGCCATTGATAAGAACATTAAAAATAGGTATTGAAATACATTGAGAGATCCACTGTATAAATAAAGTTGGAAAGTTCAATGCAGATAGAATATTTTGAAGAACTCCCAATCCACACTATCATATGCCTTTTGAGGTCAATTTTGATGCAACAATTAGCTTTTCTAGTATTTTTAGAATAAGACCTGATCAACTCTTGAAGTATTAAAACATTATCTCTAATATCCTTACCTGGGATGTAAGCACCCTGTGAGTCATCAATATGAATAGGAATAATTTTTCGAATCATGTGAGTCACCAATATGAATAGGAATAATTTTTTGAATCATGTGAGCCAAGATCTTAGATGTCAACTTGTAAATGGAGTTGCAACATGATATAGGTCGATAATTAGAAAAGTATCAATGCTCTTTACTTTTAAGGATAAGAGTGATAAAAGTTTTATTGAGGGATTTCAATAAGGAACCATTACTAAAGAATTTCTGAATTGCTTCAATCACCATATTTCTTGTAAATGGCCAAGTCTTCACAAAGAAATGTATGTTGAAACCATTAGGATCAAGAGCTTTGATGGGATGAAGGGACTTAAGTGAATCTTCAATCTTTGCAATTGTGACAGGTTGAACGAGATAATCAACCTCTTGAGAGGACAAACCATCTTGTAAATATGCTAAAGAAGATGTACTGAAGAGTGTTCTTCTGAGGGTTTATTCATAAATTCAAAAAAATAATTGAGAGACCTTGCAGTAGCTCATCATATGAATTTAGTTGCCCATCATCTAGTTCAAGAGAGACAATTCTATTAACATCTTTCCTTCCAATGATTGATCTATAAAACACCGATGTATTTCTACCTCTATATTTTATCCACTAGAGTCGAGATCTCTGTTTCATAAGAGAATAGTCAAACCATAAAGCTATAAAGTAGTTATGAATAACTACCTTTTCCATTTCCAACAAAAGATAAGAGTTAGGATTGGTATGGATTTATTGTTGAATGCTCTCAAGATTACGCTTCGCAGTATTCAATAGATAATGTGTGTTGCCTATATTACTCCTGAATAACGTCTTTATTTCTACCTTCATCAACTTTAATTTCATGAAAAGGATATATTGCTTGGTCCCCAAAACCCTACCCTCAAATCTCTCCATAAGACATCATCAAAATATGCTAGCTCACAGAAAAAGTTTTTGAATTGAAAAGTCCTCTTTAGAGAAATCTCGCCAACCTAAGTAATAATAGTAGAGTGATTCGAAAGGTTGTTAGTAAGATAAGTAGAATAACAATTGGGGTACCTCAACATCCATTGAATGTTAGCTAAGCTTATATCAAGCTCTTTTTTTTAATGAAATTCACTCCATGCTGCCAGTTGCTCCATGTAAAATAGTTACCACTAGCTGGAATATCAACCAAATGAGCTTCTTCAAAGTGTTGATCTACATTTCCACATTGATTATCAATAACATCAACTTTTAGACCTAAATTAGTCACGTTTGTCACCTTTGGTAACTCCATGATATTCTGCTCACACATCATTTGATCATCTCTAGCTATAACTAATATACTACAGTTTTCCACACTAGGTATTGCAGTTATAGCCTCTTTATGTTTCATAACACACATTACCTGAACCGTTCCTCTCCCATCTGTAGTCAATGTATCATCAAGTCTGATTGAACAGGTTCCAGATTCCTCCGTAGTAGGAGCTTTGGACACTAATTCCACATAAGAACTAAGCCCTTCCTTGCCATTGGTATGATCACTCTCTTTATGGAGAGAATTAACTTCTAATTTTTCCTTGGGTGTGACTAAAATAGGTGGTTGTGCGTTCGTTTCCAAAATTAAAGGACCATCAACTTTCTTGACGTACGCCATCGACTACAACATCCTCCCCCACACATTTGCTTCGACCTTGCAGTTGCATGGTATCATTAATGTTTTGGACGAATTTGGGTTGTTCATTCTCCATCAATTCCTGAAAGTCACCCGTTAGGAATATTTTACTTATCAATCGTCAAGTTTTCTTGATCACAAGTTAAGGTTTCCACATAACATACTTTAAGCTAGTCTTCCACAGGTTGCAACTCTCCATTGAGTCTTATGAAAGGCATTACTTCAGGCAATTCATCCATAACAGTAACAAGAACACACATTCTGGCAAAATTGATTCTTTTTGTTTTAGCATTGGCTTGATCCATTGATATAGGCTTACTAACATAACTTGCTAGGTGACTTACTCCGTCTGTTGTCTAATACTCCAAAGGTACTTCATGAATGCATATCCATATCGGTATATTTTCTTGTTTGAGCTCTTCAAGCTTAATACCTGGCCTCTATAGCTGAAGAAGTAAGGGTTTATTAAGCACATGCCATAGACCAACTTGTACGATCTTCTTGGCATCTTTAGATGAAGCAAATTTAAACAGATAAACATTATCATTATTGAAGAATACATCCAATAATCCACATTGTTTCCAGTGATGTTGAGCCCACTGATTCATGATAGGAAATGCATCCCTTTTGTCTAAGAAAAAACTCAATAAGGTTGACGTCCATCTACTTGTACTAGCCTTTAGAACCTCTTACTCGGTGGAAAAAATTTTAGCTTCATCTTAGGATTTGGATATCCAACAACACTGGTGTTGACAGACTGAAGGTGACACTTAGGAGACTGATTGGAGGCCTCTCCGACCACTCTGTATTGGGTGAGTCTCCAGTGACACTCGGGCTAGTGAAGCTCAGTACTGGTGGCATAATGGGACACTGGTGTTGACAGACTGGGTGAAGGCGACTCTCCGGTGATAGGCAGGGTGAGCATAAGCGATGCTTGGGTGATTTATTAGGGGTTCTCGGATGATTCTGGATTGGGTGTGTCTCTAGCGATGCTTGGGCTAATGAAGCTCACTGGTGGGAGGTCAACATTGTTACTACATGTGCCCATGTGAGGCAACGTCCAACGACAAATCTAGTTTTTAGTGGTACTGTTTTATTCGAGACTTGCATTTTGCTCAACTCACTTCATGCTATCATCAACTACGGCTATTTAAGTATTGTCAAATCATTCAGGGTCGGTTCTTTGCATCTCCAACTAAGGCACCAAAACATCAAATTTTTTGGTGCAAAAAATCCACTCCAACCAAGACACAAAAACATTAAATTTTTTGGTGCAATAAATAGTAACACACCAAATTATAAAAGGAAAATGCTAAAAAGTAAAGGAATAAAGGTGTCTTTTTTATACTTTTGGTGCAATGAATTTGGTGTGTTACTATTCATTGCACGAAAAGTATAAAAAGACACATTTATCCCTTTACTTTTTAGCATTTTCTTTTTATGCCCTTATCTCAAATTGATTTATTTACATAATTTACTTTGTAATTAAAGTTAACATATTTATTACTTTACACAAAATATATCATTACAAAGATCTCATTGAGACATTTAAAACGAGACTAATATTGAATATAATATTAAATTTATTTTAAATATTTATTTATAATTCTTATTTATAAGTGTTATAAATTCATTAATAAAATATGTTAAGAACAAAAAATAAATTTGAAATAAAAAGTACATAAATTTAAACCACACCATTGATTTTAAAAATTAAAACTTAACAAAAATATTTGAAATTACAACCAAACTTAAATAAATTACAACGAAAATCAGACTCGAGATTATATTCAAACTAAAATTATAACAATCAACTTAAAAGTAAAACTAAAGCACTTGAAAATATTAATTTAACTTAAATAATTAATAATTTGGAAGGTCATTCCTATGTCCTCTAAAATCAAAATATTGGCTAATAATTTGGAAGGTCATCCCCATTGTAATAATATTAATATATTTTGTAAATAATATTATTTTAATATAAAGTATATATTAATTAATTAGAATAATGATTTTTATTTTTATTTTTAATAAATAAATAAAATTTATTGTATAAATATAAATTAATTTAATTAATAACTAAATTATTGTGGTTATATAAATATAAATAAATTTAGCTAATACCTAAATTATTGTAGTATATTCTTTGAAAACATTTTGGTATAAAAATTTAGTATAAAATTAAAATGATTGGAATAGCACTAAATTTGGTATAAAAAGACTATGAAAATATTCCGCTTTACGCTCAAATTGGCGTATAGGTTGGAGATGGAAAACAAAAATAGAGAAAAACCTAAAACTATTAATTAAGAAAAGAAGTACGATGTACGAACCCAAACCTTGATGCCGACCGACAGTACCGGAAACTGAAAGTCAGCCTGTTGGGTTCGTGTTCGGACTCGAAAGGATCGAGACCGACACAAACACAGCGATGAACGACAGTAGTTCACAGTGACAACAATAATGCATCAATGACGCTATACAATGGTCCTACCGACGTGGAAGCCGCTTTTGCCTCTCGCCATTTTCGTACTTTTCGTCGTGTTCGAGGAATGGGTTTCTTTTCCTTCTTGCAGCATAGTACCCAGCAGCTTGGGTGCACCCGACCACTACGATGCAGGAAGTGCCCATGAATCACAGGACTTGAAAGTGATGATGGTCGCTGATTTGCTGCTTTTGGGGCCGGAAACCGGATTTTTTAATTTCTATTTTAGAGACTATTACATGTCCAAGTTCTTCAAGGTAAGTTTAGTTGTTTCATTAGTGCGTTCAATTTTTTCGGTTGGATGGTAGTTACGTGCCTATATTGTTAAACTCGATAAGTTTGTTTTTTTTTTAAAACAAGATTGAAGAAAGCTTAAATTTAGGAGGAGATGGAGTCGGATAACTTTCACAAATGATGACCCATTACGCAGTACTGGTAGTTTGTAAGACCCTATAAGATTTGAGTTGCATGGTGATATATAAATGAGAAGCCCGTACTGAAGCTCTCTACTCAATTCTTTTGTGTGTGTGTGTCTGCGTTTTTTTCTTTCTTTTGGGAGCGGGGTAGGGGGCTGAGGTCAGGTGTAGGTTTATTTCCTTCAGAACCTACTGTATGATGTCCCTTGTTATTCTCCTTTCACTGACCATCTGTAAGCTGGTGCTGAATGAGGCAGAAATCATTTTACACTTTGAAGCCTGATATGCTGCTAGTTCTGGGAGACTTTTCTGCCAAAGGATCAAAGTTGTCCAAAACCAAATGGGTTTCCGTGCTTCATCAGTTCCATAGAATGTTGGGTCCATTTCTCGAGCTTCCTTTGCATGTTGTTCTTGGTGACAGGGATGTTGGACAATGCAATGAACTTGATGTGAAATCTGTTCATTGGCTGGCTAGGAATTTTCCAGGATTGGATTCAGCTGGGTGTGGTGCCTTTGAGATTAGTAATGTTAGCTTTGTCTCGCTCAATTCTGTTGCTTTGCTTTGTGGCATCAATAAGTTGCGTTTTAGTGTTGAAAGGGTGATAGAGACAGAAAGCACAGATCTAAGAATGGATGTAGAACGTGCATTGGAATCAATTGATGACTTTGGTGAACTTAAAGATGGTTTTGGAAAATTTGAGGATATGTCTGAAAATTTTCAATGGAGAGGTGGTGAGCTTTCATCTGGTTCTGGTCCTGTTCTCCTACTTCACCTGCCCTTGCACCACTTCACCAACAATACTTGTCAAGAAATCATTTCTAAGAAAGCTCCTAAGAACCTCTTTGAACATGGTTCTCAAGCACAAGATAAAAGGTGTAGTTTGCTTCTTACATTTGTACCTTAATTCTTATTGATTTTCATGGATAATATGCATATTATTAATTTGACTACATTGTTTATGGCTTCTGGTGACCATATAATCATGGTTGGTAGTTTTGTCTCCTTGTCGATGGGGAGCTTAAAGCGTCCTACTAGGTGACCTGCTTTAATATTGGGTCCTAAAAGAGTTCCAAAATGTTGTTGTGAATCTACAGTGCATTTCAGTTTTTCTTTTAAGCATAAGAATGCTTGATCCTGAGGAAAATATGTTGGATTGAAAGTGGTACTTTCTTGAAAGAATTTGAACAAAAGATTGTCTATGTTTCTGCTTATTGACTTTATTCTTCCTGGGAAATGTTGTTGGTTCATTGGTCTCTTCTTTCCTCTTGAATCTGCTGTTACTGATATTGCTAGAATCTGCTGTTACTGATATTGCTAGAATCTGCTTCCTAAAGTTCCTTTCCAATTCACTACAGGGAGTTTACAGATACTGGGCCTTATGAGTTATCTCATACTATCCCACCAAATGCTACTGAATACATCTTTCAAGCTCTTAAGCCAAGGTAATTTTTGTGTCACTAGAAACCTCAAATAACATTTCTGTATGATTTTTTCCTTTGCCATTTAATCTCTATGTTATGTCAATTAATCTTACCTATAAAGGAATGCCTGATTTAGATTCAATTTTCACTCATTTTTGTCAGTTAAACTTACTTATTTACAAAAGGAGCACCTGACTTGGATTCTTTATTCACTTGCTTATGTCATTTAATCGATCTTATTTATGAAAGGAGCACCTGATCCACATTGTGATTGACTTCTAAGCCTTTAGTTTAAATATATTAATTGCTATGATATTCTTACTTTATGTGTAAGTTGATCAGTATTGAACTATCCTTGATTTGTAGGATTGTATTTAGTGCACACACGCATAAATTTTGTGATCATACTCACTCTGATGGCACACGTGAGGTAACTGTTCCAACAATGACCTGGAAAGTAAGGGATGACCCTGGTTTTGTTGTTGCCACGTTCAGAGGTGATAGCAATTCGTCGAGTATTAGCTACTGCTCTCTTGCCAGGGAATCTCATGTATTAATAGCATACAGTTCTCTTCTGGCTATCTTACTGACTTTGTGGATTGTAGTAAATACTAATTTGAAATGTTTAAGACAATGAGAGGTGAATCCCGCGAATGTATCATTTGTTTGTGCATTATTCAATTACATCCAGAAAGCAGCAGTTTTCATTTTTCTTCATGAAATAAAGTGTAGTAGTCTATAATGTGTCAAAACGAGCCAGACTGATCTCTTAATGTCTAAGGAGGACTTAAAAGAGTATACATCCATTCCAAGACGTTTATATGTCGAGATGTAACAAATCTTTGAACCTTGATATGACTCTGCATACCTGTACGCACATATATTGAATTGGACATTGAGTTTTTGACTTTGGAATCAACCTAATATCAGGAGTGACTTGAGTATTCCGAATAACCAAGTACTATAGAAAAAGAAATTTATTAGCCATTGATGGAACAAGGTATCTATCAGAAGGGGATGTTGTTCAAAGCCTCATACATTCGTTCAACCTTTTTATCAGAGAATGATAGTGATTGGGTACTCTTCATCGCCGACGAGCAGGAGTTGTGTTCCTGCTTCAACCACCATTGTACCACTTTCATCAGCGCTGCTAAGATGTTCGCAAGGGTTCATCTCATATTCAATTACGGCTTCCTCGTTGGCTTTCAGGTGCAGAGTCTGAAACCCTACTAACTTTTTAAGTGGCCTTCCAGCCCCCAATTTTGCTGGCCTTACAAAAAGCAAAACTGGATGCTTACCAGCCACCTCTCCTTCATTTGCAACATTGACAGTGACCGTGAACTTGTTCCTTTCACAGATGTCTTTACCCAACTCTGAAACTGACATGTAGCCTATGGAATTTGAGTTCTTTACAGTTTCAGTTTGTGATGATCTTAAGTAAAGCTTCTTGTTTGTAACAGATAAGAGCTTATAAGAGTATTTGGAGTAACTTAGACCGTAACCGAATTCAAAAACTTTTTTCCCTTCATAGAATCTGTACGTGCGACCAGGATAGCCTGACATTGGTTCAGGCCGCATCCTCATGTCTGACATTGGTACTTTGGTGAAGTCTTGTGGGTACCATGTCACTGGTAATCTCCCTCCTGCATTGCATCAAATACAGTAAGTGGGCAAGAATATAATTAAGAGTATAAATTCCTCTTCTTTGCTAAGGATGGATCTAAGGAAGTACAGAAGCGTTGTGATTCAGTTCACCTGGGTTGTGATCACCAAATATAATTTCTGCAAGTGCAAGTCCTCCAGCTTCACCTGGATATCCAGCCCACAAAATGCTTCCTATTTTAGGATCATCTTTAGCAAAAGATACGTCAACTGGGCCTCCACAGAGAAGCACCAGAACCACAGGTTTCTTTGCAGTTCTTGCAACGCTTTTTACAAGCTTTTGCTGTTCCCCTGGTAGGGTCAAGTTCACACGGTCAAAGTCTTCCCTCTCTTGAGCTAGGTCCAGTCCCATAACCAACACCACCTGGTCTGCTCCTTTGGCTATTGTCACTGCTTCATCGATCAAAGCCGAAGAACACGCAACTGTCAGGCAACCTGGATGATATTTTATGTTCTTCACATAATTCTTCAATCCTAGCAGTGGAGTAATTGTTTTGCAGGGTGGACCTGCATAGTTTCCGACAAGGGTCTTGGGAAGATCAGCGTTGGGACCTATAACAGCGAGGGACAAGAGTTTTGATTTTGTAAGAGGGAGAAGCCTGTCAGAGTTCTTTAGCAGTACAATGCCATCAAGAGCTGCTTCGAGGGCTAAAGCTTGATGTTCTTTGGAACAGACTTCGTTCGCAGCAATGCTTCCATAAAGCAGTTTCGCTGGATCGCCGTTGAATAGGCCTAACCTCATCCTGACAGAGAAGAGGTTGTGAAGGGCTCTGTCTAATTCAGATTCAGGCAGCTTCTTCTTTTCTACTGCTGATTTGGTGTGGTTCTTTAAGTAATCGCCGCAGTTCACATCCATTCCTGTAATATATTAAATCCAAACAATTACATATCACCCAAGAAATATAGTTTGCTACTTGTTATGTGCCATATGCACACAAGGAAACACATCACCTGCTTTAAGCACGTCGGCCACTGCATCCTCAGGTGTTTTTGCATATCCTTGCTTGTCATGAATAATGGAAACAGCATCGCAGTCTGATGTAATGTACCTGATAAATTAACAAGGAAACACATGATGTCTTACCTCTACCGGTAGCTTTTTTTTTTTCCTTTCTAAATTTATAATCATTTGAAAAAACGTACCCATTGAATCCCCATTGTCCTCTGGCCGTCTTAGACAAGAGATTGTAGTCTGCACAGTTTGGGACTCCATTAACGCGATTATAGGCACACATTATTCCGCTGGCGCTTCCTTTTTGTATACATTTCTGAAACGGAGGCTGGTATGTGTCCGCCAAGTCCTGCGCTGTCACCTGATGAACAACAGAAGAAAAATGGAGTTGGCATATAATAGACAAAAGGAAATACTCTTATATGTAAACAGAGAACTAAATTTATTCGTGAAAGCAAAATTAACTTGCTCTGTTATTCTTCTTTCCCTTACTGGTATGTTAACGAAGGTAGATTCCATTAGTACAATCAAACATGTCGATTAAGGAAAAATTGAAGAGAAGCTGAGTGTTTAAAGGATAAAACTAAAGTTGAACAATGTTGACACTTATAGTTGAGAAGTACGTGTCGTTTAATTGATGTAGTAATACTCAATTCCTACGTGTCCTTTTTAAGATAAATTCAAGGTCGAGGAGAGAAATGGAAATAGACAGATAAGAAAGACATCAGTATGGTCTTTTGTGAAGAACAAAAAAAAAAAAAAAAAATCAAACATATCTGAGCACTTGAACTAATAAAAAGGCTACCTTAGCTGTAACATTACAACGCTTAGAAGCTGAAAGCAAAGAGACAAGCAATAGGTAACCCACTTACTTTAGCATCGAAAGTAAAGCGACTAATTCCATTCCAATTATCCAAATCGTAAGCGGTGAAATGCTTGCAACAAGCCGAAGCTTGTAGATGGTCGCCAAGCTTCCCTCCTTCAAATGAATCACCTTGGATTCCTCGTACATATGACACAGCATACTCCCCTGTCATTGATGGATCTTCTCCAGGCGTCTCTTGTCCTCTTCCCCATCTGGGGTCTCTAAATATGTTAATGTTCGGTGCCCAGAACGTCATACCAGTAGCTTGTCCTGCATTATACAGGCCTCTGGCTTCTTTTCCAATCGCCTTCACCATCGCATTCACAGACAACAATTACATATATCAACACTTTGTATGCACTCAATACATAAAACATTTAAACATATATTAATCCTTGTTATTACTTACTTGAGCAATGCGGTACCAAAGAATACGATCAAAAGAAGCAGCAGTGAGAATGACTTGAGGGAAGCTTGTAGCAGACCGTATGGTTTCATTGAAGCTGATGCCATAGCTCACGTTTTGTACGAATGCGATACCATGCAAAGCTTCAGACCACCATTGGTAGCCAGGAATGTCAAGTCTGGGAATGGCAGTGGCTGAGTTAACGAGTTGGGAGACCTTCTCGTCCAAGGTGAGTCTAGATACGAGGTCTTGGACCCTTAGGCTTATAGGTAATGATGTCTGGCAAAAAGGGTAGGAACTTGTTGATGGGTTAGAGGAGTCACAAGCATATGGTGGACGAGTTGACTCAATCAAAAGAAGCAGAGATGTAAAGTGAAGAAGAGCTATGGAACAGAGGTTTGCAACTCTCATCTTTTTTGGCCTTTGTTGGGAAGAAACTAGCGGAGAGCTCACCAACGACAAGAAGAGTTTTGTTTTTAAAGGAGCATCTATAGCTACGAATGGTTGATGAAAAATATGATTAAGTCATTAGTTTAATAGTCCACTTGATCTGGTCTCTACTGGACCTCAGATGTCACGGTTAGAAAAACAACATCTATAGAGTCAGAGGATTGCTTTGTAGTGAACATTGGACGTATGCTTTTGGCATATGATGTTTTAGTTAGTTTTTTACATAAAAGGCTTGGAAGCAAGCTGAGTGGGACATTTCTTGCCAGTGAAATAGGAGTTAGCTATGCCCATTCAATTGATAAATCTCTTGTCATTTTGCTTCTCTAGAAAACATAACTCCAAATTAGTCGCTGCCATGTCCATCCAGTGCATGTGGTGTCTGATAACTAAATCATTTTTGAATTGTTGATTGGATGCATTATTAAGGTACTCCCTTTTCTTGTAAAACCATATTCTGCATTTCATAGTTTATGCCTTCGACTTGTGTCGGTAGAATCTGTCTAGAAACGGAAATGACCAATGTCTTACGACTTGGAGCATGAGACGGAGGTTTAGTACATAGGAGCTCATTATTTGGGAGGGCATGTCATTGAGTTTCATAAATCAACAAGAAGCCATTTATGTTGTTATCAAATCAAGCTTACATGCATCAATTTGCATCAACTGCCAAATGTTCCCCAGTCATCAGACATCTGGTTATATTTTCATGAAACACCATACATAAATAGAGTAGCCACCTGAGGATAATTGGCAAAGGGATGTGGCAGGACGACGTTAGAAAGGATATTGCCAAGTCATATCAGGATGGAAACTGGATAATTGTCACCTCCTACCATCAAGAAATGCGTACCTTCTTCCAACACCATCAAACCATCTTCATTAACTCTACTAAAGTGCTCACAAGGACTCAGTTTGAATTCAATTTCAGCCTTTTCCCCTGCACTTAGTATCACGCTTTGGAATCCAATCAATTGTTTCCTTGGCCTACCATTCCCATGCCTCTCCTGCCTCATGAATAGCAAGATTGGATGCTTTCCAGCCATCTCCCCATGGTTCTCTACTCCAACTCTTGCTGAGAACTGGCTTTGTTCACAAAAGTTTGTTCCTAGTTCAGAAACCAGAATGTAACGCACAGAATCTGATCTTTCAATCTTGTGTGGTCTTGAGGACTGATTCAAGTACAGTCTGTTTTGGCTAACAGACTTGAGCTCGTATGAATACTTTGAATAGCTCAGACCATAACCAAACTCGAAAAGGATTTTTCCTTTGTAGAATCTGTATGTGCGGCCAGGATATCCGGAGGACGAATCAGGTCGCATCCCCATGCCTGTCATTGGTACCTTGACATATTCTTGGGGGTACCAAGACATTGGTAATCGTCCTCCTACACAACCATCTCTTCAGTTCTAGACCATTATAAAAAATAATAAACGGAACAGAAGCTTGAGATCATGGAAACTATGGTAATGAATTCACCTGGATTATGGTCACCAAAGATAATTTCTGCAAGAGCAATTCCACCAGCTTCACCTGGATAACCAGCCCAGATAATGCTTCCAATATTTCTGTTGTATTTGGCAAATGAAACATCTACCGGACCCCCACAAAGAAGCACTAGAATAACAGGATTCTTTGCAGCTTTTGCAACACTGGTGATAAGTTCTTGCTGCCTCCCGGGCAGCATCAAGTCTACACGATCAAGCTCTTCCCTTTCCTGAGTTTGGTCCAATCCCATTATCAATACCACATAATCTACCTCTTTTGCTATATTTACTGCACTGTCAACTGACGCTGAGGAGCACTGTACTGTTTCACAGCCTGCAAGAAATCTAGTATCCTTAATGTAGCTCTGCAATGCTTGTAAAGGTGTCACAGATTTGCATGGAGTACCAGCATAGTTCCCCAATAGTGTTTGTGCAGAATTGGCGTTAGGACCAATAACAGCCAGAGACTTGGTTTTTAGCTTCATAAGCGGGAGGAGTCCTGCAGAATTCTTTAAAAGCACAATGCCATTACGAGCAACTTCAAGAGCTAGTATTTGATGCTCTTTGGAACAGATCCTTTCTGGCCCTATGTCGCCAAAAGGCAGTGTTGTTGGATTTCCATTAAAAAGTCCTAACCTCATTCTTAAAGAGAAGAGGTTGTGAAGGGCTCTGTCTATTTCAGATTCTGGAAGTTTTTTCTGCTCAACTGCTGCTTTGCTGTGTTTCTGCAAGTATGATCCACAATTGACATCCATGCCTGCATACATTCGTTCAAGAAAGTGCAAGAATCATGAAAATTTGTACATACATCTTAGGCGTGCATGAAATAGTAACCCCAATTTGGAAAAATATTCAACCCTGCGAATACATCTTTGTTCTGTTATCGAACCGTTTTCCCACTAGTGGCCATTAACTGCTTAGTTAAATGTATTACATCGTTGCAATAATAAAATTAAACACTGCCACCATCTGCAGAATCCTAGGAAAAATTCAGGGAAGAATAGTCCACTTAGGCGGCCCAGGATAATGAAATGATGGACCAATTGCTATAACTGTCAACTTTATTGAAAAACAACAACCTCAAGTTGATAGATGGACCCATATTATCAATATGGTCCAGAAATTCAATCGAGTCACAGAAAGCTTGTACTAGTAAAGGAAAAACTCATTTTGATCCAAGCCTCCGTGCATGAACATAAGCACATGTCCACTTTATGACACAGACAAGGACAAAAAGCACATGTCCCCTACCCGCTTTAAGCACGTCAGATACAGCATCCTCTGGTGATTTAGCATATCCTTGTTTATCATAGATGATGGAAACTGCATCACAGTCTGAAGCGACGTACCTGATTATTGTGACAGATGAATCAACCTAACCAATAATTGCACATTTTACCAAAGCAAAAGCAAATTATTGCACTTTTTATACCCATGAAAAGACCATTGCCCTCTAGCAGTTCTTGTTAGAAGATTGAAATCTGCACAACTTGGGACCCCATTAACTTTGTTGTACGCACACATGATTCCGCTGGCTCTACCTTGTTCCACGCAACTCCTGAACGGTGGCTGATAAGTATCTGCCAGATCTTGCGCAGTCACCTAATGTAGAAAACAAAACAGGCAACTAACCGTGGTGTCATTGATAACAAAAAGTTACCGCCAACTAATTGCATAAGAACTACTGCAGTCCGCAGCAGAACCCCTTTCCTTTTTCTCATAAGTCGCGATATAATACTTTCTTGTTTCTTTTTTTTCCCTTCAATCCATAAGGGATAAAATTACAATACTATCTTGGACCATTCATGCAGGTAGAGTGTTTGTAATTGATTAAACCTGGAATAACTTTTCTAGACGCAATCATACCAAAAGAGAAGCAATGAACTGACAACTGACAAACGGACCGGACTTAAAAACATAAGCAAAGCGACAATATCAAGATAAGGCTGAACTTACGCGAGCATCGAACACATAGCGATTAATACCCTTCCAGTTGTCCAAATCATAAGCGGTAAAATGCTTGCAACAAGCTGAAGCTTGAAGATGCCCATGAAGCTTCCCTCCTTCAAAGGAATCTCCTTGAATCCCTCTAACATAAGAAACTGCATATTTCCCTGTCATAAATGGATCTTCCCCAGGAGTCTCTTGGCCTCTACCCCATCTTGGGTCTCGAAATATGTTAATGTTTGGTGCCCAAAATGTCATGCCACTTGCTTGCCCTGCATTGTACATTGCTCTAGCTTCTACACCAATCACCTTAAAAAATTCGATAGATTATTAATTGTGCTAAATCATCAACAAAACTAACGATAAAAAGCAGACGCAAGTGAGTGAAGCGATTAAAGGGGAAAGCTTCCGATGAGTAACTCACCTGACCAATGCGATACCATTCATAGGCATCAAAAGAAGCAGCGGTGAGAATGACCTGAGGAAAGCTAGTGGCAGCCTTAATAAGACCATAGAAATGAATGCCACGGCCTACATTGGCAATACCATGCAGAGCTTCAGACCACCATTCGTAACCGGGAATACCGAGTCTTGGGATCGGTGGGGCTGAGTTTCCAAGTTGGGAAATCTTCTCGTCCAATGTGAGTCTAGAGACAAGGTCCCTAGCTCTCTGGCTGATGGGAAGTGTTGGTTTGCAAAATAGGTAAGAACTGGTTGACGGGTCCGACGGATCACACGAGAACGGAGGCTGAGTTGAGTCAACTCGGAAGATGATGATTGCAGTGAGTATAATAGTAAAGGTGAAGACAGAATGACATTGTGGTCTCATGAGTACTGACAATGAGAATGCGTTTGAGAGGCCAGAAGATGAAGTCTTGCAAGTTGTCACTCACTACAATGAGGATGGGGTTGGTTGCGTTGGCTTTATGCGATGTTAAAAAGTAACAGTTGTCATTGGGTTAGAATGTCAGATTTAGAATGTCAGATAAAGCTCAAAGCTCAAAAGTTTCGAAGTCTTGTGGGAACAACTTAATCAAAAGCTCTAGTCTTAGGTTGATAAACAACATTGAGTTCCAATTTTAATCAAGAAAGGAATGTTGACTGCGAGTGCTACTATTTGGCAATTAAAAATGTCCCTGTACATCCTAATGTTTACTAGAATTGGAGGCTGAACATGAAAGCAATTAACTTATCGCCTGTCGGATCTTCGGGCTTGGGCTACAAAATCAATCTAATAGCAAATTCATGGACTGTCCAGTAAATCTCAACTATTCATTTATGTGGGTCCCGCGTGAGCAGTGACGGAGCCATAAATTTAATATAGGAGGGCCCAAATATTTATTTTTTAAAATCTTAGGAGTCCCAGTACCCCACTGACCCTTAAATAACTCTGTCCTTTTATATATATATATTAAAAATATTTTTTTAAGAAAGCTTTGGGGGGCCCAATGCCCCCATGTAGCTCCATGTAGCTACGTCAGTGCGCGTAGGCTCCACATAAATAAACGTAAAGCTTGCATAAATGAATTGCTGAGATTCACTGGACACAATAAGACACTATAAAAATTGGACAGAAGATCTAGACTCCAAATTCACATGCAATGCATGATTCATAATAAGGTGCTTGGTTATATGGTACGGAAAAAAAGTAGGAAATGAAAAAAGATATTTAGTAATATATTATAAATAGATGAATAATATTTTTATATTCCTTTTATGGGCAATACTCCGTACTCTCAATATAATAAATAATGGAAACTATATCTTGAAAGAATAGTAGTAGGAATTATAATAAATATAATGAAGAATGAAAGGGAGATTAGTAATTCATTCTTTTCTATATTCATTATAATTTCTATTACCATTCTCCCAATCGAACCAAACGCACCTTTACATTTTATACATACTACTAGTGATCCATCCATCTATTGTCTACTATTTTATCTTCTCAGCTCAGAAGTGTGGTACAAGCTGTACTTCACATAATCTAACCTTGGAATTTAATAAGAAGCTCCGAAACAATCATGTATCAAATCTAGTCCCAAAACAAACTGGGAAATACCTACTAGTGTTGTATGATCAATCTCTATTAGCCCCGAAAT
>JANKOD010000006.1:8244750-8260760 GCA_026284645.1 Erythroxylum acuminatum | reverse complement strand
GACATACAAGTCGACTTATAAGTACTGTGCATGTGTAAGTCGAGTTACAGGAGTGTACAAGTCGACTTACACTTACAATCTGTTGGACCCAAACATTTTCAGACTGTTATTAAACTGAAACAGTACATTATACCCAACTTCCATCCAGAATTTGAAAGTCTTAGGGACTGACTTAAAATTCAATTCCTTCATATCACTTGTAGCTCTATATCTCTAGATCATTTTGAAATAGGAATCATCTCATTCGGAGTTCGACAGATCAATATATCATCAAAATACCTAGGCATGTTCAGTAAAATATCCTATTCATACCCTTCCAACCCATACTTTTACTTTGATTCAATCAATCCTTTTCAAATCAATATCAAAAGCTATAAACTTTCATGGAGAGGTAAAAATAAATGTGTTAGGAATCTATTGGTCCAAGACTCACCTCATTTGGAGGTCGGATAACAAGGTTAGGGGCCGAAAGAATCAAACAAGGTTTTGTCCTCAATCATATTGAACCCGTCTCGGGACAAATGGAATAACTTTCCCTTTAGATATCAGATCAAGGTCATTCTTAGACGGTTTGAAATGGGACTCATAGATTTACAACTTTCAAGAAGACTTGAAGACAGATTCTGTCATCTGGAGGGTCAAAATTGGACCAGGCGATAGGGTAGACGATCCCAGATGAAAGGTCAAACGAAACCAGACGAAAGGTCAGATGATTTGGGACAATTAGCGTAACTTTCTCTAAAGATATCAGATAAAGATAATTCTTGACGGTTTAAAATAGGACTCATATATCTACAACTTTTAAGAAGACCTTGAAGATAGATTATGTCAAAATTGGACCAGAAGATCCCATACAAAAGGTAAGATGAAACCAGACGAAAGGTCAGATGAATTGGCACAATTGGCATAACTTTCTCTAGAGATATCGTATCAAGGTTATTTTTGTACTGTTTGAAAGAGGAATCATAGATCTACAACTTTCAAGAGACCTTAAAGATAGATTATATCATATAGAGGGTAAAAATTAGACCAGAAGATACGGTAGATGATCCTAGACTAAAGGTCAGATAAAACCAGACGAAAGATCTGACGATTTAAGACAATTGGAATAACTTTCTCTAGAGATATTGGATCAAGTCATTCGTAGACAGTTTGAAAGAGGACTCATATATCTACAACTTTCAAGAAGACCTTGAAGATAGATTCTATCATCTAGAGGGTAAAAATTGGACCAGACGATAAGGTAGACAATTTTATCTATAGTACATAAGAAGGAGGGTTTCAGTCTACAGTGCACCAGACAATTCAGTCTACAATGCATAAGAAGGAAGGTTTCAGTCTACAGTGCACCAGACAATTCAGTCTATAGTATATAAGAAGGAAGGTTTCAGTCTACAGTGCACTAGACGATTCAGTCTACAGTGCATAAGAAGGAAGGTTTCTATAGGGTCTACTGTGGACAAGAAGATGTTTCAGCCTACAATTCGAAGCATCTCCACTTATAGAAACCATAACTTTCGACTCCAATGTCAAAAAATTTCATACTATATACCGTTGGAAAGATAGAAGGATAAGCTACAGTTTCTAGAAGACAGTTTTGTCTAATTTAGCCAAGATTAATACAGTTTTTCTCCTGAAGTCAGAACACGAAATTCACCTCTATGGAAGACTTGAAATTTGCACTGTACTAACTTGGGATGTCCTGAGCATAACCATTCAACTACCAAATTGACTTCATTAAACTCTCAAATCTCAACTTATTTGACTTATCACATTCCACCACATCTCATCAATCATAATTCCTATCTTTCTTTTCCATAACATCTCACTTATGTATATATACTTATGTATATATATATATATATACATATATACATATATATATCAATAATTCATGTTCAAAATCTTAAACTCAAGTTGATAACCTCTTCACTTATATTTAACTTCAACTCACATCATCCATACACAATCCATATTTCATTAACATCAAAAAAATAAAGTTTTACAAATCTTTAATGGCATTTCAGGCCACAATACATTGTCTCACAATCTCAAATTACAAGAGATACTTGAACAATTAAACTTGAAATATGACTAAAACATTGTGCTTTCCCAAAACCAACTTAAAATACAAAATAGAAAATTTGAAGTAATTCCCTTAGGATCTTGATCACTTGATCTCTTAGCTATCACCTAAAGATGGGAAAAAAAGGAGGTGTACTTGAAAGCTCGTGGGTAACAGTTTATAACAGAAAAATAAACAAAAACCTTTGAAAACATTTACTTGTCATAGAAAATTCTCATTGAGTTCATAAAGCACATGTTTCTCAAATTCTCATCATGTAGTCAAAATCTCAAACTACAAAACGTGAATGCATCAAACTTGTTCACATAACATAAACACATAAGCACATCAGAATAGTTTGGGTGGATCCAAAACAGAACGTACTACACATTTCCCATAAGAGTCCTGTGTAACCGTGAACAGAATGTACTAACACAATCCCACATAACGATTTTGCATAACCGTAAACTTATGAGAGTCCATAAGGGAGCTCCATGCCACTAGCCGGTAGGCGGGAGAAGCCTTTTGTCAAAGTGCACTTGACTTAACTTAGGGGACCACCACAAGCCCACATAGCATGTAATGCATGACTTGTAAACTTGTTGCCCAAAATGGCACATTTTCAAACTTGATTTCATAAATCTGATATCCTTTCAAAAATCATTTCCATTTTTCAATTAATAAACAAATCACATAATTCATATAACAATATATTGCAATTTCTCAAATCATTTAAAAACAATAATTCAACACTTATGATGGAATTGAAATCATTAAACTTCTTTGATTCAAAGAAAACATTTGTGGCTTATTTACTCTATTATAAACATGTACCCACCTTATTTTCCTTGCTTAAAGACTTGCTCAAAATGCCTCTCGTCTTGTTCCTCTTGCCTCTTTTGATCCCTTATACAAATAATAAAAATCCCACTCAATAGGGTATTAAAATGAAAATCTCACAAAGCACAATCTCTAAAATTGGTTCTAGAATACTTAAACCCATGCATTTTCTAAACTCCATAAACTAAAACCCTTTCAAAAATTCAAAAGATTTAAAATGATCTTACCTTGATTCTTCACCAAATGAAGAGATCCTCTCCACTGAAACTCTCTTCTTTCTCTCTTCTATTTTCGTTTTTCACTCTTTGCTCCTCCAAATCACGTTTTCCCCCTTCTTAGAGTAACAAGACAATATTTCTTCTTCCATTTCTACCCTTAATGAGTCCAAAACGTCTATTTTACCCGTCCTTATAGGCTTATGTTGGGACCCGATCTCGAAACCGGACCCCAACCGAAAAAGCGGATTGGGAAAAATGAAAACGAAAGAATCCGAAGCGGAAACAAAGCGAAGATATCGAATCAAACCGAAACAGAAAACGAAAGCAAACGAATGGATCGGTTTTACAAAACGAAGCAATATCGAAAGCAGAAATCGAAGGAACAGATTTCGAAGCGAAACGAATCGGAAGCAAAATCGAAAAAGAAGTAAACAAACAGTTCAATCGAACCGAAACAAATGTCCGACATCCGGTAACGAAAATTCTAGAAAAGCATCGCGTGACACGTTGGAAACCCTAAGACTAAACCAATCTGAAAATCTGGTATAAATTTTCTTTCTTTCTTTCTTTTTCATTCCTTTCATTTCTAAACAAACTTTTACAAATCAAAACCATATAACTTTCCCTATTTGGAAAAATCATCCTCAAACAAAACTCATTTCCAAAACCGTCATACTTATTTCAAAATCCATCTATTAACCAAAACTTATTATTCCTTCTTCAAAAATCGGGCAACATAACGACTGCATGCTAACAAGCCCAAAAAAAACCTGCAAAGGATTTTTAAACACATTTATATAATCAAATTAATAACCACTCAATTCATCGGACCCCCTGTCCGGAATTTCCATCAGAAACAAACACAATCCTATACCTAGCACTTCAAAATTCTCAATCAGAATCAAAAACATCCATATCTAAGTCACACTTAGATCTCAATTCAATATACCAAATCATCCTCAAATTCATACAAATTCATCTCGATTCAATAAGCAAATTCATAAATCAATCCGAACATAACCAATCATATTCATATACAAATCCAATTCATATTACATAATCATACACAAACTTATATCTCAAATCCATACTCGAATTCAGAAAATATTTACATTCCGAAGAGAATACACAACAAACCTTAATGGCTTTCTAAGCCATAAACAATACCAAAGCCAAAATCCACAATTTCACAAAATACAAAATACAAAAACATGCAAAAATCGAACTGATGTCTTGACCGTCTTCCATCCGATCTCCTGCTCGAAAACCTGGAGATGGGGATGAAAGGGGGGTGAGCTAGACAGCTCGTGGATAACATATTTATAAAGCGAAAAATAAGCAAAAAATCATCTTTTCAAAACTTTTGCCATTTTTATAAAATTGTCACTGATGAAAAATCATCAAATGCATAGTTCTAAAAAATTTTCAATTTTCCGAATCATTCATAAACAATTTCAAACATTTCACGATTGAAAAACTCAATTGCTTATTTATCAAAATTCTCACTTTTTTAAAACTTCATGAACTATTTCAAATTGTGTAAATCTCAATTTCTGTCAAATGTCATGAACAATTCTTAAATCATGCAATGCGTCACACTAATAAATGAAACAAAAGCACATAACACATCAGAATGGTTTGGGTTGGTCCAAAACGGAACGTACTGCACATTCCCGCATAGCGGTCCTGTGCAGCCGTGAACGGAACGTACTACACTTTCTCGTATAGCAATCCAGTGTAGCCGTGAACTTATGGGAGTCCGAAATCGGAGCTCCAATGCCACTAACGGGCAGGCGGGCGAAGCCTAGACAAGTACGCACTTGACCCTCTTATGGGACCTAACCAAACCCATATACCACATAATTCATACTTAAAATCAAACTGTCCGGAGGCATCTTTCAAAAACTAAATTCTTATAATCATATCATAATCAACACATTTACACTAAAAAATTTACAAAATCTATGCACATCACATAACACATTTTCAATCATTCAAGAATGCAACAATTTTAGAAATTATTAACGCATTCAAACACAATGAATGTAAACAATTATTTCAATTTTATCAAATCATTCAAAAATCAAAGAATGTAACAATTTAATCAAATGATTAAAAAGTCCGAGCAATTGTAGCAATATCCAATCATTCGAAAAACATTGAATTTAACAATGATTTTATTTTCTTCTTGACTTTTCGAAAACATCAACAACGATTTTTTCAAATCATGCCTATTCTTGATTTTTCGAAAACTTATCATTAGCTTATAATTCAAAATATAAATATGATACCCACCTCAAATCCATGCTAGAACTTGTCCAAAGCTTCAATTTCTCCAAAGCCTCACTTAATTCCCTAATTCATAAATTTCAAAAAACCCTAATTAAATTCATCCAAAATTGAACATCATAATGAGCATAATCATCAAAATTAACTATGGAACTCACAAACCCACATATTCTTAATCTATCTAAACCAAAAACCCATCAAAAATTTAAAGATAAAAAATCAACTCTTACCTTAATCTTCTCCAATTTTCAGATTTTCTTGGTTCCTATAGGAAGCTCTCATGCTTTCCTACGTTTTTCCTCTTGAATCTACGAAAAATCATGCTTGAAACCCAAAAAATCTGAAACCCTAATCTTTTCTCTTCTTTCTCCATTACCGAATACGCACTCTCTCATTTCTCTCTTCTTTTCTTCTTTCTTTCCTTCTCATTTTCTCTTAAGTGTCGTGCATCACTTCTATTTATACTAAAGCCCACTCTTCTTATTTACCAACTTGCCATTAATGAGTGCATAATGTCCAATTTGCCCTTACATATAAGCCTTATAACTTAAAACCTTAAGTGATCTTCCAATAATGCCCTTCCTTTTTGCCTTAAAAACTGACATCTTAACTCATTATTTCGATCAGGCAAATGAAGCAATTTGACAATACTTACTTCTAGAAAAATATTCCTCTATTTCTCATGTTTCCAACGACACCAAAAACGCTCAATTCGGTTCAGAAATGAAGAAGTTATGGCCAAAACACTTTCAGACCTTTTCAAAACCGAGACTGAACACTACACCAAACTTCAATTCAGAAATTGAAAGTCTTAAAGGCTAAATTGCCATTCAGCTCCTTCAGATAACTTGTAGATCCATGTCTCTAGTTTAATTAGCAATAAGAATCAGATCGATCGAAGCTCTATAGCTCAAGATATCTCTAAATTACTGAACCATGTTCAGACTTTTTCAACCGATCATCACACTTTGGTATGGAAAGATAGGTATGGAAAGATAGGAAAATGCCTTAGGAATCCAACGCTTCAAAAATCAGATCAATCGGATGTCGGACAAAAAAGTTATGGCCAAAAGAATGGAGGAAGGTCGAATTAGGAGAAAATTTCGAAACTCGGCCAAGCGGCAATGGCCGAGCGAAAATGGCCGAGCGACACTCGCCCTCTTCCAGACCGACTTTCTAACTTCTAAAATCCATAACTTTTGATCTAGAACTCCAAAAATTGCAAACTTGGCACCGATGGAAAGATAAAAGAGCGCTCTACAACTTATATGAAGAACTTAAAAACTAGATCGGTCTCTAAAGGGGTCAAAAATTCACACAAAGGTGGCTGGTCGATCAGCTCACCTAAACAACATCAGAACTTCCAAACCTCATAACTTTTCACTCCATTGTTCAAAAATTCCATACTTGGTATCAATGGAAAGATCAAAATGTAACCTACAACTTTCATGAAGGACAGAAAAATCAATTAGGCCTCTAAGGGAGTCAAAAACCACTTCAAAGTTTCTGTCCACTGATGATCATCCCAAACAGTAACAGAAACTTCTAAAAATCATAACTTCCTATTCCATGGTCCAAAAATTCCATACTTTACATCAATGTAAAGATCAAAACACAATCTTCAACTTTCATGAAGCACTTAAAGGTAATTTCAACCTCTAACTAGATCAATTTTTCAATCAAAAGTTCTGCCAGAATATTGTCATCCTATACCAACTCCAAACTTCAAAATTTCATATCTTCCAATTTCCACAATAAAAAATAACATGCTATACCTCATTGGAAAGCTATGAATTTCCTATACAACTTTTAAGAAGGCTACTTGACCTAATCCAAACCATATCAGTCCAGAATTTTCCTCAAAACACAATACACACAAATCTATACTTACGAACAATTTCCAAACACAAAGGAAAATAACTTAATTTCGAATGATCATAACTTTCAATCCCGACATCGAAAAATATCATACTTTATGGAGATAGAAAGCTCTCAACAGAAACTACAAGTTTCATGAAGACCATTTTCTCAAATTCAACCCAAATCAAGCTAGAAAAATTCACAAAGATTTCAGCTCAAAAAGTCAACTCTACTACTATTCATCCTCAAAATTTTAGATTTTCAATTCTCTACAATTTAACACTTTCACTAATCATTTCTTGCTTTTCAACTTCCATTCAAATGAAATTAATCACTATAATTATCATGGTAACCTTACACATACAAATTTATTCAAAATTTCCAAGTCAACAAAAACCAAAATCCACTTCTTTTCACATCAATTTCATTTAACTCTAAAACACCCACAACACATACATACTCAAAAACACCCATTTAATTTCATTTAATATTTTCTAATTTCCACGAAAAGTTTGGGGTCCAACAAGACTCAAGTCTAAACTCTTCCAATTCTTGCAATTGTAGTTTCCTTTTATCACCCACCATATCCATCTTCATATTACATTGCTTAACAGCCTAAAAGGCTTTGTGCTCAATTTCCACTGGAACATGACACGGATTTCTATAGATTAGTCTGTATGGAGACATGCTGGTGTCTTTTATGCAGTCCTATATGCCTAAAGAGCATCATCAAGTCGCTGACTCCAATCTTTATGATTTGGACTTACCATTTTCTCGAGGATGGACTTGATTTCTCTGTTTGAAACCTCTGCTTGCCCGTTTATCTGTGGATGATAGGTTGTAAACACCTTATGCGTGACATGGTACTTCTTTAAAAGACTTCCTACCAATCGATTGCAAAAATGAGTACCCCTGTCACTAATCAATGCTCGCAGTGTTCCAAATCTAGCAAAAATGTTAGAGTTGACAAATTCTGCAACACCCTTAGAATTGTCAGTCCTGGTGACTTTAGCTTCTACCCATTTAGAAACATAATCCATAGCCAACACAATATACACAAAACCAAAAGAAGAGGGAAATGGTCCCATAAAATTGATGCCCCATATATCAAAATTTTCACATGCAATTATTAAAGATAAAGGCATTTAATCTTTATAAGATAGATTACCTTGTTTCTGGCACTGTTCACATGCTTTACAGAACATATACGAGTCTCTAAAAATATTTGGCCAATAGAAACCACATTCAAGAATTTTCATAGCAGTTCTATTAGGCCTAAAATGATCACCACAAGTATATGAATGGCAAAACTTCAGAATCGATTCACATTCATATTCAGGTACACATCTCCTAATCACTTAATTAGAACAACATTTCCATAATTGAGGATCACGCAAATATAATATTTCTACTCACTTTTTATTCTATTCCGTTTAGCCTTACTCAATTTAGTAGGTATCTCATGGTTCACCATGGAGTCTTACCTTGAAGTGTTAGTAATTGCTCATCTGGAAATAGTTCTTACAATGGTACTGGATCCTCTTCCTTCACAACTTGACTTAAGTTATCTGCGACTAAATTCTTTACACCTTTCTTATCTTTAATCTCCAAATCGAACTCTTGGAGTAAGAGAATCCATCTAATCAGCCTTGGCTTCACTTCTTTCTTCGAAAAAAGGTACCTTAATGCTGCATGATCAGAATACACAATCAAATTAGAACCAAGCAAATAAGGTCTAAATTTATCCAAAGCAAACACAACAGATAAAAGCTCATTTTTAGTGGTGGAATAGTTGCATTGTGTTGGACTAAGTTTTTTGGAAGCGTAGTAGATTGCATAAGTCATCTTTCCACATCTTTGACCAAGGACAACACCTATAGTAAAATTGCTCACATCACACATAATCTTAAATGGTTGACTCCAATTAGGTGGTTGAATGATTGGTGCTGAAGTCAAAAGTTCTTTCAACTTGTCAAATGCTTCCTTGCATCCATCATCAAACTCAAAGGGTACATCTTTTTTGTAACAAATGACAGAGTTTTGTTGAGATCTTACTGAAGTTTTTGACAAACCTGAGATAAAAACCTGCATGGCCAAGAAAAGAATGAATCTCTCACACATTTATGGGGTAAGGTAAATTTCACACAATTTCTATCTTAGCCTTATCAACTTCAATTCCCTTAGATGAGATTACATGTCCCAACATTATTCCTTGTTCAACCATGGAATGACATTTTTCAGAATTGAGAACAAGATTAGTTTCGATGCATCGTTGAAGTACACCATTTAAATTATCCAAGCATGCATCAAATAAATCTCCATATATAGTAAAATCATCCATAAAGACCTCAATAATATGTTCAACATATTCAGAAAAAAATACTTACCATGCATCTTTGAAAGGTGGCTGGGGCGTTGTATAGTTCAAACGGCATCCTTCTGTAGGCAAATGCACCAAATGGGCATGTGAATGTTGTTTTCTTCTGATCCTCCTGAGCTATCACAATCTGGTTATATCCTGAATACCCATCCAAAAAATAGTAGTGAGATTGTCCTGGAAGTCTTTTAAGCATTTGATCAATGAATGGGAGTGGGAAGTGATCCTTGCGTGTAGCAGCATTTAACTTTCTATAATCGATGCATACTCGCCATCCATTCTAAATTCTTGTAGGCACAAACTCATTATTCTCATTCTTCACCTTAGTTATCCCAGTTTTCTTTGGTACGACTTAGATTAGACTCACCCATTTGCTATCCGAAATTGGATAGATTATACCAACATCAAGCAATTTTAAGATCTCCGTCTTTGCCACTTCCATCATCAGAGATTCAATATTCTTTTTGACTCTCTTGATGGTTTGGATCCTTCTTCCAACAAGATTCGATGCATACATATTGAAGGGCTAATACCCTTAATGTTGGCTATAGTCCACCCTATAACTGTGATGTGGTATTTAAGCACTCGAATGAGCGTTTCTTCTTGAAGCTTGGTTAAGTTCTTTGCTATGATTATCGGAAGTGTTTCTCCTTCTCCCAAGAACACATATTTTAAGTGCTTTGGTAATTGCTTCAATTTACTTACAGGTGCCAGCACCAACGAAGGTAAAGATTTCGCATTAGATATTGGCAATTCAATATTTTGAAGTACATACCTCTTTAGTATTATTTGTAGTGATTGTAGTGCTAGCACAATTTCCTCCATTTCATCTGTAATGAGCAAGTTAGAATTTTGTAATATATTTTTCGTTAAACTCATGCAAAGAATGACTTCTAAATTATCCTTACCATCCATATCAAAAATTTCTTGAGACAAAGAATCAATGACATCAATAGATAACACAAAATGGACATCACTAAGGTACCTTATAGCCTCAAAAATATTAAAAAGAATAATTTCACTGTCAAATTCCATAGCCAATGTCCTTGCATCTACGTCAATCTTTGTCTTTGATGTCTTTAAAAATGGGTGACCCAGAAGGATAGGTGTAGAGTTAGACGAAGATTCTCCCTCCATGTTCAAGATATAAAAGTCAGCTGGGAAAACAAATTCATTGACCTGCACTAAAACATCCTCTACAGCCCCTTCCGGATAAGCATTAGATCTATTAGCCAACTGAATTATAACATGAGTTTCTTTCATCGATCCCAAATTCAACGAAGTATAAATAGAATATGGCATAACATTAACTGAAGCTCCTAGATCTAGCATTGCCTTTTCAAATCTAGTATCACCAATTTTGCAAGGTATCATAATCATACCAAGATCCTTACACTTTGGGGGAAGCTTTCTCTGAATGACCACAGACATGTTCTCCCCCACACTTACATTCTCGTCTCGCTTTAGTTTCATATTAGAAGTGCATAACTCCTTAAGAAATTTGGCATATCGAAGAACTTGCTTAATGGCATCAATTAGAGGTATGTTTACCTCCACCTTTTTAAACATCTCCAAAATCTCCTTATCTTGCTCCTCTTTCTTTGATTTAGCAAACCTACTAGGAAAAGGAGGCAAAGTTTTAGTAAAACTTTTAATCACAGGAGACTAAAAGTTTACCTTAGTTCCCTTTTCAACTTCTTTCTACGGTAATTCAAGTTCCTTTTCAGATTCTTCATCACTGCCAATAATAGGAGTCTTATGTGATGCCTTTGTTTCTTTACCACTCCGCAAGGTGATAGCACTTGCATTCTCTTTCGAGTTCACAATTGTTTGAGCAGGAAGCTTACCCGAATTTTGATTCTCCAATCGGCTCAATGCGGTAGCTATATGACTTAATTGATTTTCCATATTCGGAATGCTAGCATTCGTTTTTTGTTGAAATTGTATACTATTATGAGCCAAAGTTTTCATCATTTCTTCTAATGAAGGTCCAAAGCTCGATGATTGAGCTTGTCTTTAATTGGGTTGTTGATAGGTCCTTTGTTGTTGTCCTTGTTGCCTATAAGTGTTGAATGGAGGATTCTTCCATCCTGAGTTTTATGCATAAGGGTAGCTAGGATTGCTTTGTGGTTGGCCCAAGAAGCTACCAAAAGTAATCACTTATTCTGTGGATGTCTTTTGCAAAGTCAGACATATATTAGTGGGATGTCCTATGGTGCAAATTCCACATACTTTGACTTCTTGAGTATTATTTGTAGCCATTTGCCTTACTAAAGATGTCAGCCTAGCTATCTGTTGCTCCAATGTAGCAGTACTAGCTTTACTAACCTTCAATGGTCTGGGTTCTTCTCGAATATTGAATTGTTGAGAGTTAGCGGCCATGTTGAAAATTAGATTCCTAGCTTCAATGGGTGTCTTGTCTACTAGTGCACCTCTGCTTGTTGCATCTATCATACTTCTCTCTTGTGGAATAATCCCCTCATAGAAATACTAGACCAAGAACTGCTCATTAATTTGATGATACGGGTAACTAGCACACAACCTCTTAAAATGCCCCCAGTACTCATATAATGTCTCCCCATGGTGTTGTCAAATTGCACAGATTTCCTTCCAAATTTTTGTAGCTCGAGAAGTAGGAAGGTATTTCTCCAGAAAAAAAGTCTTTGCATCTCATTCCAATCCTTGGCAATGTCCTCCAATGAGAATGGGAATGCTCTTAACTTAATCTGCTCTTCTTGTACTCCGGCTGGCTTCATGCTAGAACAGATCACGTGGAACTCCTTGAGATGCTTATGAGGATCTTCGCTTGGTATACCACGAAAAGTAGGCAAAAGGTGAATTAAACCAGATTTAAGCTCAAAAGCAACATCTATAGTAGGAAAATTAATCCACAAGGGTTGATGGTTAAAATCAAGAGCAACTAACTGCTTAAGAGTGCGATCATTTTTTTGACCTACCATGCTAGAATCAATTTCAAAAATGGATTCACTAGAAGAATTAGAAAGTAAATCTAAAACTATTTGAATTCCTAGTGATGAATCAAGTTTCCTATTAGATGATGACGAATCCTCGGAACTTTCTGGAACTTGTCTTCTCGCTCTGCGTAAAGTTCTTTCAAGTCTTGGATTTAATTTCAATTCACCAGTGTGAGAAGATCGTGTCATGCACTGAAATTAACCAAACAAGAAAAGAAATTAATCAAAAGTCAAAATCAAAATAAAGATAACAAAACAAATAAATTTAGAAAAGCCAAGGATAATAATCCCTAGCAATGGCACCAAAATTGGTTGTGTGTCGTAACGCTACCAAAATAATTAGACTAAACTATAGATAGCAATAAGTCTAGGTCTACCCCACAGAGATTAATATCAAATACTTTCCTAAATTATCTATTTAAGCAAATAGGGGGATTTTCAATTTGAAATAAATTAAAGACAAAATAAAATTGAATCTATGAAAATAAATCAAATTAAGCTGTAGCAAAATGATAAAGTTGATGAATAAATTGAACACCGATTAATTGGTTTTATCTCAGCCTATGCACAATTTCACAAATATCGTTGAGTTATTGTCTCTACTCCTTTTAGACTACTGATCGTGAATTAATAACAAGCTCTATTAATTCTAGTTTTTCCTTAAGTTTAGTTAATTACGAAGCGCTTGTTAATTAACCCTAACTATTGGGAAACCTAGAGCAAGCTCTTTAAGTTTATCCAAACAGCAACTTTACAATTAAGAAAAATAGATCAATTTAAGTAATAATCACGCAAACACAGACTATTTAACTTAAGCTACATTATTTCTAACGATTCAGTACTGTTAGTTGCTACAAATGATCTTCCATATGACTAATATGTATCACATTCAAGATCTCGCTATGGCTAATTATAAAAATGATTCAATAAAGCGTTAAAACCATCATTATCCAAATACCCAATCAATCCATACAAAATAACGTCACAATCTGAAAAGAGAGTAGAAAACAATACACAACACTATACGCTTAATGTGCTCCTTGGCCTCGATTCCACCTCCAATTCGGCATTGGGTGATTTAGCCTTCCATTTCCTTCTCCAATCTCCACGAATTAGATCCAATAGCCTCCATTTTAGTTGGAAAACGACGAGAAAGCGATGAAGAGAGTGGTATGTCCGCTATAGTCTAAGTTTCTCCTTCCATTTTCCAAGAACCAAACTCTCCATTCACTCTCGTTTTTTCACCCTCCTTTCAGCCAAAACTTTCTATTCTTTTCTTATTCAGCATCTATATTATTCTCCACTCACACACACCAGCTCCACTTATGTATATTTAGCCTCCATTAGCACATATTCAACCTATACTTAATGTTGTTTCAGCTCCTTTTCTAGCTCACCACTTACACATTAGCCCTACTTACATTCTTAGCTAGGTTATGTTGAGTTTTTGGACAGCTGCCACCCCCTACTGCCACCTCCTCTGTAACATCCCAGATCATCCGATTACAGATATTGTCCGCTTTGGGCCTTAGTCGTGCCAAGCCCTTAAGGTTTTGCTTTTCCTGGGGCCTTCCCAGGAGGTCACCCATCCTAGAACTACTCTAACTCAAGCACATTTAACCTCGGAGTTTCGATGGGATCCAGTGCATTAGGCTATGGAAAACGCGTATGTAAGGGAGAGGTATCCACATCCTTATAAGGCGTGCTTCGTTCCTTTTTATAACCGATGTGAGATCTCACACTCTCCACCCCTTTTAGGGCCCTGCCTTCTTTGGGGCCAGTCTAGCTAGAACAACGGTTCAGGTACCGGCACTGATACCACTTGTAACATCCCAGATCACTCACTTATGGATATTGTCCGCTTTAGGCCTTGGCCCAACCAAGTCCTTACAGTTTTGCTTTTCTCGAGCCTTCCCAGGAAGTCACCCATCCTAGAACTACTCTCACCCAAGCACATTTATCCTCGGAGTTTCGATGGGATCCGGTGCATTAGGCCATGAAAAACGCGTCTTTCAGGGTTGGGTTGACACCTAGTATCACCACCTACTCATCCAGATATGGTCCTCTTTTGTCCTAGCCGTCAAGGTTTTGTTCCTCCCGTACACTCGCTCAGGAGAACGCGTCTGTAAGGGAGAGGTATCTATACCCTTATAAGGCGTACTTTATTGGAGTGTAAGATCTCACTTTGGTTGGAGAGGGGAATGAAGCACGCCTTATAAGGGTGTGGATACATCTCCCTTACAGACGCATTTTTCATGGCCTAATGCATTGGATCCCATCGGAACTCTAAGGTTAAATGTGCTTGGGTGATAGTAGTTCTAGGATGGGTGACCTTCTGGGAAGGCATCAGGAAAAGCAAAACGGTCAAGGCCCAAAGTGGACAATATCTATAAGCGGGTAATCTGGCATGTTACAGTGGTATCAGAGCTGGTACCCGAACCGTTGTGCCAGCTAGGCTAGACCCCAAAGAGGGCTGGGCTTTAAGGGGGTGGAGATTGTGAGATCCCACTTCAGTTGAAGAGGAAAACGAAGTACGCCTTATTAGGATACAAATGCCTCTTCCTTACAAGCGCGTTCTCCCGAGTGAGTCTGCGGGAGGAACAAAACCTTGATGGCTAGGCCAAAAGAGGACAATATCTGGATGAGTAGGTGGTGATACTAGGTGTCAACCCCACCCTGAAAGACGCGTTTTTCGTGGCCTATTGCACCGGATCCCATTGGCTGTTGGGCCCCGAGCCTTTTTGATTAAATGAAGAATTATTCATGATTATTCAGATATAAAAGCAAGAGAATAATTTTGAACTTAATAGAAAATTAAGACAATAAGGAACATTTGGTTAGAAGGAAGTTTATTAAATTCCTTCAATTTCAAGATTTAAAAAGGGTATGATCTTTGGAAAGAGTCAAGTATGAATTAAATTGAATTTTGAGATTTTATGGGATTCAATTATTGTATTTTGTGGAATTAATTAGCATGTTAAGGGAATTTAAATTAACATGTTAATTAGACTAAGACCATATGATATGGATTAAATGAATTTAAGTGGTTAGTGACATGGAAGGGCAAAATTGGAAGACAACTTAAGGATTTAAGTTTCAAGGCCATTCATTAAGGGCATTTTAGACTTTTTGTCATAAGGAGGGTATAAAAGCAAGAAATAAGAAGTGATCCTTCACTTGGAAAGGGGAAGAACGAAAATGAGAGGGAGAGAGGAGAGAGGGAACGAAAATGGAGAAAAGAAGGAGAAAAGAAGAGTCAAGCTAGGGTTCCACTTTTCAAAGCCTTCAAGGATGATTTTTATGTCTCTCCAAGAAGGAAAAAGATGGAAAATGAGGAGAGCTTCAAGATGAGTCAATAAACCCCTTGATTGGGTGAAGATAAAGGT
>JANKOD010000006.1:8189780-8210294 GCA_026284645.1 Erythroxylum acuminatum | reverse complement strand
TAAATTTTAATTTAGTTTCATGCATCTTTACTTCTTTAGGCTTAATATAAAGAAATAAAGACATTATTTATTTTGCATTGCGTCATGAAGGACTAAGTGTTAGTACTGCTAATTTTGTTGATGAAACTACTAAAGGATTAATTTCTTACAAAACTAATATCTTCTTTTTTTGTTACAGATAAATGGAAAGAAGTTCAACTACTCCTAATCAATTGCTTTAGGAAGATATAATGATTCAGCTTGGGCTCATGCTGCATTGGTCCCAGGTATGAAGAGTCATTCAATTTGCTTGTTTTGTAACAAACACTTGAAAGGTGGAGGAATCACCCGATTGAAGAAGCATTTAAATAGGGTTAAAGGAGATGTAGAACCTGTAAAAAAGAAAGTCATGATGTAAAGTGACAAAAAAAACATTGCTTGAAGAATGTCAACATGAAAAAGATAGAAGGGAAATGTTAAAATTTGAAATTGGTAGTGGAAGTTCATTTTCTGGTTTTCACTGTGATTGTGGAAATGTTGAAGGTGGTAGCGATAGTGGTGGTAATGGTATTGGTAGTGTTTCATCCTTGGCCCTTAAAGAAGTACCTGGACTTGATTTGAGGAAGAGAAGAAGGCAGACTAGTTATTTTGCATCACGAATAACTCCTGGAGCCCAACCTTTAATTCGTAATGTAATGTAATCAAGAGATGCAACTCATAATATCAATATGGCAGTAGCTAGATGGTGGTATGATACAGATTCATCATTCAATGCTTCTCAGTCTTATTATTATTAACCTATGATGGATGCACCTTTTATGGTTCGGGATACAAAAGTCCTTCGATTGATGACTTAAGAGGTAAACTTTTGAGTTGCTTTATTTCCAAAATTAGAAGTTATTTGGCATAAAGAGGAGTGAATTGGGCTACTTATGGATGTTGAATCATGTATGATGGTTAGACAAATGAGAGACAAGAGCCTATTATTAATTTTTCGGTTTATTCTACAGATGGGTTTATGTTTTTGAAATCTATTGATGCATCTAGCCTTATTAGGAATATAGAGGCCTTATTTGTGATATTTGATGAAGTTGTAAATGAAGTAGGGTCAGAAAATATTGTTCGATTTTATTACTGACAATGATTCCTCTTATAAAGTGGCAGGAAAAAGGTTGCAGAATATGTATAATTCTTTTTTTGGACTCCTTATGTTGCACATTGTATTGACCTAATGCTGGAGAATATAGGGGATCTTAGGTATTTTCCTGAGACTATGCAGAAAGCTAAAAAGGTTACAAAGTTTTATTTATAATTGTGTATAGGTATTGAGTTTGATGAGAAAGGAATTTACCAATAGTAGAATTTGTGTCGTTCTGTTGTGACAAGATTTGCAACAAATTTCTTATTACTTCAGTCTTTGTTACGATGAAGAAAGAGTTAAAACAAATGTTTACAAGTGATAAGTGGATTGCATCTCAACATGCTATATCTAATGCTGGAGTGGAGGTTTGTAAAATTATACTGGAAGATAAAGAATTTTGGTATTAATGTCAATTTGTTATCCGAGTTTGTGAGCCTTTGGTGAGGGTGCTTGGCTTGGCTGATAGTGAAGAAAAGCCAACAATGGGTTTTTTTAATGCCATGGAGAGAGCGACGAAAGCAATCAAAGCCAATCTGAAACATAGGTCTTCTTTGTACACACTATATCTTTCAATCATTAATGAGAGAAGGGAAAGACAACTTTCTTCTCCATTGTTTGCAGCTGAGGCATTTTTGAATCCTAGTATCTATTTTAGGGATCTTACTAAACAAACTGAAATTAATAAAGAAATGCTTTTAACGATTACAACAATTGTTAGCATCGACGCGATACAAGATCTCTTAAGCTCATAAATTAAGCTTTATAAGTTGTCTTATGGTTATTTTGAAATGTCAATTGTTATTTGACAACAATGAAAACTTTCTCAAAAAATTAGTTACTTCCTTTTTTTATTTGTTAAAATTAATTAACACTTTGTTTTACAAGTTTGGTCATTGGTGTACGTGCAGTATTAGTTTTCCAAAGTGCATTGATTTCGTCGCCATTCCTTTGTCATGTTACTACATTAAATGAATTGACTGTTACTTCTATCGCATCGAAGCACGCTAGTAAAATACACTCATGTTAAATAATAAAATTTGCAATACTTTTGCCAATTTGATCGTCTAAATAATAAAATAAGCAATACCCTTATTCGCTTTGGTAATATATAACTTAGTAATAATTAAAGAATGGTTATAAGAGAAGTGTGGTATTAATAATTCTCCTTAAATTTTGTCTATGATTTAAGAAATCAAATATGAAATAAAAGTTAGACAACAACACATTATTTTCAGCATTTTATTTGGCTTGTATGAAACGTCATAAAACTACATATGCCCTTTTTTTTTTTGAGAGTAAGTTATCACTTTACCCCTACTATTTTTTTTAACTGAACAGAATTAAACAATAATTAATAAGGGGTAACTAATACTATTTAAAAATCTTATTACTTGCAATAAGTTTTATACATGGAGGAATTGATGTTAATATTTTATTTTCTTTAAATGAACCCCAATCTTCTTTTAACAACTTTGGTTATACGGTTTAAATTTATCATACTTGAGTATAAATCCAACAACAACAATAGGCCATGCAAAACATACACAAGATTCACTACCATGCTTGTGTTATTTTCACTTTAATTTTCATATGTAGTTTTAAAAATTAATATAATGATATATTTCTCATTTTTATTCGTCCAAAATTATTTATTAGTTAACACACCACGGATGAATTTAACATTTGATAACTTTCTGTATTTTTATTATATTATTTGAATAAGTATGTGACTTAAATTTTTTTCTACTCGGCCTCATCATTACCATCATTTGTTTATTTTTATTTGTTTAGTTTTATTATTTATTATTTATTTTTAATCATTATTGTTGTTGTTTTTGTGTGGATCATTCATAAACAGTCTCTTTACTAGTTAGGGGTGAAGCTGCGTATTATTATACCTCCCCAAATTTCGTGTTTTAGGAAATTTTTATTTTGTTGTTGTTGTTGTTATTAATTGCATAAATAGCGTTCATTTATTAAACAGTAAGTGAGAGTTACACTATAAAGATTAACTTAATATTTATTTTTTATATATTAAATCTAAAAAAGAGAGTATTTCTGTAGTTTTTATTTTAAAACATTATTCTTTTCTAATAAATATACCCCTATAAGATCCTCTCTTACAATAAAATATATAACAATTAGGTTGCATTAAAAATTAAAACTTTTAAATTCGATCACATGACATTTGACTACATATATATGATTGTATCAAATTCAATCAACAAAACATTGAAACACCACTTAGAAATAACACTTAATAAAGATTTGGTTAAAATCTTATTTGATATAAAAGAGTTATTGTTAAGAATATATATCTAAGAGTGAAAAAAATAGTTTAATTAAGAAAAGATCAATTTATAGTTTTGGTTTCTTCCTGTTAAGATATTCTTTCAAACCTTTACTTTGGATGAACAAGACATAAGATCTTGAACACACGAAACAATTACTTCCATTTAATTTTGTGTTTGCTTCGATAGTGCACCACTGGCCCCCATCTACCTTCGTCCATGGCTGTAGGTGACCAATATCACCCCTTTATTTATGATTCGCGTCCTAATTTTAACAAAAATCTAGTTTGTGTTCAAATCAGCAACGTAAGGGGCATTTCAGGCACTAAATTACTGTCTAGTCCATCTTCAACGTCAACTTGCCTTCGCTTACGCGCGTGTTCTTTCAAGTGGGTTATTCGATATTCCCATAAAATTATACTCCTTTCCTGCATGCTTTCTATCTTGATTTAATTTTCGCATGAACTGCACATTTCCAGTAATAATATAGTAACAAAAAATACTTCCGTATATGACAATTACACCGATGAACAATCATATACCATTCCATTAGATGAATCATTCATAAGCATTCTTTGCTAAACAACTATAACACTACCTACACAGGTCTAGCTCTGGATAAAGGTAAGAAGGGCACCTGCCTAGGCTTCACTCTAATAAATAACAAAATATGACTCACTTTTGATCTTTATAAAGAACAAAATAAGGCAAAATAGGACCCACTTTTGATACTCATAAAAAGCAAAATGAGGTCAAATAAGGTCCAGTTCACTCTTAACACTCATAAAGAGCAAAGTGAAGTAAATCCTCTTACTTTTTTTTTATTTACATTTTTTTTCATTTGACTTTTTTTTTAGTTGTTTTCTTAATCTTAATGTTAATAATTAACGCAACTCATTAGATTCTTCATTTGTGTCATAATGAGGGGCTTAGGGTAGCTTCTTTAATAATAAAAATATGTTTTTAAAATTTACATATTTATATATTGTCGATTTATTAGAGCCCCTTTTTTATTTTGCCCACGGCCCATAAAACGTTAGGAATAGCCCTGACACTACAAGTACTCATTTAAGTTACCTCATTAAACTTAAGTATCTAGAAGATTTTAAATATTAATAGATAATGTAATTATTATTTAAATGTTAATCAGTTATATTTTCATAAAATTTAGAAGTATTCATATTTAAAAGTAGTAATCCTAATCTACATATTTTGTTCCTTAAAAAAAGGAAACATTCCAAATAGAGGATTACAATTTAAACAAAAGGATAGTTTTAAAAAGAGGCTCTTTTATGGTCAAAAAGTCACAAGTTCGGGTTACAAAAACAACCTTTTGTAAAAAAATACAAAGGAAAGGTTGAGTACATTGATGACTTTCCCCGATCTTTGCAAAGCCGGAAAGCCATGTACAATGAAGTATGTTATGTTGTATTTTGATAGTTTTAAAAAAAGACTATTTATATTAAAAAGTTAATATTTATTTAAATATATCTCAATATATGTTATTTTACGTGACTTACAATTAATAAATATTATAAAATAAAATTATATTTTTAATAATAATAATAATAATGTCAATACTTTTTAAATTTTATCCACCTTACAAAGATCTCCCTTTCCATATGAAAACAAATTGGATTTTTGTTCTTATCTCATTACCAAGCCTTGTGCTTTTTTAAAAAATTAAAAGAGAATTCTTTACCAACTATAGCAAAGCTATTACAAAATTACAAGGAGATCCAAATACACGATAAATTCAATACTTAAAATAAGAAAACAACAGCATACAAGTAACTCATTATAAAGGTTCCATCTACTCTTCATGTCTGGAGTAAGCAAATCGTAAGTTGTTTTTTTTTCTGCCAAGATCTCTCTTATCTAATTGAGATTGGTTTTAGCTAGATAACGCTTCTCAGTGTCTATGCCTTTATAAAGTACGTTGTTCCTCTCTTTCTAAATGCAACAAATGGTGGTGGTAAAGGCAGTTTTGGGAATCACTGCATTCTACTTTAATTTCTATGCTTTTGTTATGTTCCATTTCAAAGCCACATTCCAGTCATAACTTTGGCAATATTTCCCTAACTTGTACATCATTCGACTCCAAACTACTTTTGAATACCTAATCTAGAAAAACAGATGCTCCCTATCCTCCATAATCTTCTTATATAATACCCAGGTTGGATCATAATCTCCAAAGCACCTGTTTTTTGTTCTAATTTTGTTTTTAATGACAAGCCAAGTGGTTACAAAAGCCTTGGGGTTTAGTGAGTATTTCCAAAGTAATTCATACCAAGCAACATCTCTCAAACTTGCTCTGAAGATTGTATAATAGGATTTGTTTGTGAATACCCCTTTGGAGTTTAGAATCATGAAATGTTGTCCTCTCTTTATAAGTGTTGAAGCTGGGGTAAGTATACAACTATAGAGGAAGAACCTATGAAATTATAAGACCATTCTCCATGTTGAATTAAGGAGGAAACATTTGAGTTAATATTAATTATATTAGTTAGATGCATAATTTCTCTTCTTAAAATAAGGGACTAAAATCTGTCCAATTATCAAACTAGAACCAAATGTTCTTCCCATTCCCCAATTGATGTTTTATCTAAGGATACAACTAACTCCTTAAGCTCAGTAGATGTTTGAAATTCCAAGAGAGGTCCTTGTTTGCTTCTGTCAGCTAGAAGTTGTAATTTTTTAGATAGAATTCATCTATCCACTTTATCCAAAGAGCTCATTTATCAACAGAAAATCTCCATATCGTTTTACTCATCAGAAATTTTTTCATAAGGAAAACTGGAATTATCCATAATCCTCTTTACTCCTTGGGGGTAGCTATTTCATCTCATTTCACTTTAGCACCTTTTGAAATTTCAGCTTTACCTGACCAAAGGAATGCCTTTATAATTCTGACAATCTCCTTGATAACTCTTTTAGGTAGTAAAAAATGAGAAGTCCAGTGAACATGTAAGATGGTGAGAACTAAATTAATAAGAACTAGCCTTGCTACAAAAGGCAAGAACTTGTTTTGCCAAGAATTGATTCTATCATTGAAAGCTTTAGTAGGGGGTATGTAATATGAAAATCTAGGTTTGGAAGAGGTGATGGGAATGCCAAGGTGTTTAAAGGGTGTAGATGGATACCATAACCTGAGCTTTTACTCTGTTCCTCTGGATTTCAACTTCAAAAGAGACAAATAGATTACTCTTACTTGTGTTCAATTTCAACGCAGGCTAATCTCCAAACAGATTGAGAATATTTAGTAATATCTGAGTAGAATGAATATTAGCTCCACTTAATAGAATAAGATCATCAACAAACATTAAATGAGTAATTTTGAGCTCCCTACACTTGTGGTGGAATATGAATCTGCAATTACAATCAATTAGCTTGCTCAGCATCTTAAAGGGACCTTCCATTGCAAAGGTGAACAGGTAAGGGGAAAGGGGATCCCCTTTCCTTATTCCCCTAGTATTCCTGAATGAAGGTGCGGGAATGCCATTAACAAGGATACTAAAAAAGGGGAAATGATACAAGCCATTATCCATTTGACAAACTAAAGAGAAAAGTCAAGAGCATTTAAGCAAGCTTTAATGAAACTCCACTTGATAGTATCAAAAGTTTTATGAAAACCAATTTTAAAGTGGCAACTTTTGATGTTTTTCCGAAAATTATAATCCTTCATTAATTCCTAGATGAGATGAAAATTATCACTATTGGACCTCCCAGGAATAAAAACGCCCAAAGGAGAATTGATAACATTAATTAAAACTTTCTTCATTCTCTTAGCTAAAAGCTTGGCAATAAACTTGATGATAGTGTTGCAACACGAAATAGGACTAAAATCCACTATGAAGGAAGGTTTTTGCTTCTTAAGAATGAGACAAATATGTACAAAGTTTAGTTCTTTCAGCATAATAGAAGAATTAAAGAATTCTAGAACAACCTCAGCAAATAAGGTACCTATGATGTTCTAAGTATATTGAAAGAAAAATCTGAGAACCCATTAGGGCTTGGTGCTTTAGAGGGATGAAAATTGAAAAGAGCTTTCTTAACTTCCTGATGAGTAAAAAGAGCCACCAATAATTCCTTTAACTCTTGTCTTATAAAGCTTTCAAAAAATCTCTTTATGCTGAAATCATAATTTGACACTTTCAGCTCAATATAAGAAATCCCTCTATCATCCTTCAGCTCAGAGATCATATTCCTATTTCTTCTTGCTAACAAGGTATAGTGGAAGTATTTTATATTAGCATCCCCCTCTCCTAGCCAATTCACTCTAACTTTCTACTTTAGAATTGAATTGTGTAGTCTAAGAGCTTCAAGATGTTCCTTAAGCCTCTAGTTTTCAATTACTCTCAAGGCATTGTTGCAAGGAAAATTATAGCATTCCTTTTGATCCTCCTTTAATCTTATTTTAGAAACAGAAATATTAGAATTTTGATCTTTGGGAAATTTCTTCAAGGCTTGCTTTACCAATTTGAGTTTTTACATTAATTGGAATGCCTTAAAGCCTATAACAGGTTGATTCCAACAATTTAAAATAGTTTCCATGAAACCTTCATTGTGAGCTAGACCATTAAAAAACCTAAAAGGAGAACCCACCTTTGCAATAGGAAGAATATTCAGAATGAGGACAAAGGAGTGATCAGAGCAAGCATTTTCTCCAAAATGAGCATATGATTATACAATCTGGGTTAACCGAGCATGATTGACCAAAACTCTATCTAGGTTTTTACTTTTAAACAACTCACCTTGTTGCTTGTTAGACCAAGCAAATAATCTCCCTGCAAAACTAAGATCTACCAAATTCACTCTTTGGACAAATTTAGTTGACTCTCTATAAGTTCCTAGATTACATCTCCTACTTCCTTCATCTTTATGTGATGAGAGAGTACATTAGAAGCCACTTGCTAGTAGCTAAGGTTCTGAGTTGCTAGAATAAATTGTTTAGAGATCTCCCTATAGTTTCTACCTTTGGAAAGAGAATTTGGAAGCATAAATAATAGTCAGCTCGAATTTAGTACGTACACCAATCATTTTACATTTCAGATGCATATATTAGTCATGTATACAAGCTACTTGAACTTCAAGCAAGTTTGAATTATAATAACAAATAATCCTTCCATTATAGTGGAATAGATGATTAAAAATAACCTTCCATTTTGCACCCTAAAAGTTGAGGTCATACTGTAATTGAGTGGAATTTATTTTAGTGTTAAGAAACCTCACTAAGCAAGGTTTCTTATGAAAAATGACCTCCTTTACAAAATATTTTTCAGAGGGTCATTGAGCCCTCTAACATTCCACACCATTATTTTCATCAAAGGTACGGTCCCTTTTTAATTTGTTCTTCTTTTTGTCCTTGTAGATTTTCTTCTTGTGCTCATTACTAATTCTTTAACTAGTTCCTTATTTAGTGGACTCCCAACGGGTTCTAGAGGCTGTCCCATATCCAATTCAGGTTCCACCTGAGGCTTCACAAATAAAGGATCCCTAATTTCATCAGTAACTGCAGGTGTTTTAGGCTCTACCTCCATATTATCTCTTATACCCCTCCGTTGAGCACCTTTAGCATTTTCCAAGCCCAAAAGTTCATCATGCTCACTAGCTTAAATACCTTTCCTGTAGGTTTCCACTTCTTCAATTCATTATTAGGCTTCCAAGGGTAGGTAATCGAAATGTCATAACTCATTACTTCCCCATCATCTCCCAACTTAGTATTGGAATACTTTCAGGAAGCTTAATATTTCTTTTAATTTCAACATTGATTTTTTTCATAGTAGATTCTCTCCGCATTTGCATTTTAAGAGTCTATGCTTGTTGGTTTCCCAAGTGAGCTAGATAAGTAACTCAAACCTTCTACAGTCCAAAATTCTAAAAGCACTTTATGGAAACTAATCCAGATTGGAAATGAGTTGATGTTACCTATAGCACAATCTATCCCTGGTTTCCATTTTTGTATAAACACGGGTTAACCACCTATATGTCATGGACCTTGCTCTAATATCTTAGTCAAGTAAGCATCTGCATTGAACTTGCAGAGAAAGGATCCATCTTCCATAAACATAGTTTTTTCAAACACATTTTTACTCCATCTAGCAGTTGCCCAAGCTTAAACCATAAGGAAGGCAAGTCTTTGATTCTAAAAGAATCTAACTAAAGTTGAAAACCAATCATAGCTCCAACTTTTAGCAACTCCATGGGAGGGTTAACACACCATTTTGTATAACATTCTAAAAGTGTTTTAACTGTCCCTTATGGTGTTGAAAATTCAATTTACTCCTCCAAGCCCCAACTGACTTAGTTACATTCAAAAGGGAAGTATTCTTGTCATTTGCAAGAGGTTGAACTGAAGGAGACATTTTCATGTCATTTACAAAAGGTTGAACTGAAGATTCTCCTTTTCTAACTCCTATTGCTTTTTAAGAGAACTCTGGACATTCTTCCATTGACAGAACATATGCAGAAGCTATCTCATTATCCTCATTTGGGCAATGTGAAGCCAGAAGATGACTTTCCATTAAAGCAATGCCTCTCAAAATTTCACACAAGGAACAACAACTGAATAGCAACAAATTGAACATAGAGATTTAGTTGTCAAATAAGGAATGAATAAAAGGTAAAAGGGCAATTAAGGAAGAGAGAAGTCAGAGAAAAATAAGCATGAGAGAAGTCTAGTTGATGAGCCTGTAGGTAAGCCTTGTGCCTTGTGCCTTGTTCCTTTAACCATCATGTACTTTTAGCAATGATAACAAAATTGAACCAGTTTGATTGATTCAATCACAAAATTAATAAATCAGTCAAATCAACTTTTTAGTTCAGTTTAACTTAATGATTCTTGTTGTTAAACATGATCCAATTTATTAATTAACCAATCAGTTTTTGTTAGTTGACTGATTTTTATAAACCAAAATAAACTTTTTTAAAATTTTATAGTCTCTTTCTTCAATTAAACTTCAATTTTTTCAATGGACAAGGATAGTCTCCTTATTTATTCTTATTTCAAATTCTTCAACTTTATTCTATCTTTATTTTATACCAATTTTATAGTGGTCTATTACCAATTGAATCTTTTAAACATCAAATTTTTTTCTTACTGATTTAATTTCTAATTCAATTTTTTAAATGTTGGTTTTTCATATATGCAATACTCGCACTCAAGTATGTTTGTGATGCAAATGTTCTCTAAACTCATCAATCATTGTTTGAAACCATTGGATAGCTTAAATCATTTTAGTAGTTTCCATCTTATTGCTTTCGAAGTTCCAAGCCTCGAATTTTGAACTGAGTGCACTAAATCCTAACAAACCTTTATCAGAGACCGCTACTTTTATTCTAAATATTCCAGAACCTCCTAACTAGATTATAGGAGAGTTGGTAACATATTGAATCATGTTCTGATTGTTTATAGCTTAAACTTGACTCATATTTCATTCAATCTAAAATTCGATCAGATTCAAAAAGTTTAATTTTAAACTCGACTTGAATCCATTCACTTCATTTATTTTTCAAACATCGCTCACTATAATTCTTCAAAAACTCTAAATATAGAGGTTATCCATGCCAATTTCAAGTGATTCATTTGTCCATCTTGTTGCAAAGCTTCCTACTTTCAAACTCATTTCCCCATCTTGCTCTAAACTTATTTACAGAAAGAAAGAAACTTTTATACTTATAGAAGTATTTTTGCTTCCCTAAGAAACTTCACAAGGCTTTTGAAAAGCATTCTCGTATATTTTATTTGTCATACAGGAACAAAGCTCACGATACTATTTTTAAGGAACTTATTATGTTGACATCCCACATTGGAGGTCAAAAAGAGACATGTTGATTTGATAAAAGTTTTCGAGAAAATTCGCAAAATTAGATTTTAATTATACTATTGAGCAAAAAAGAGGAGTTATAGAACATTGACTTAATTTAGATTAGGGTCAAAATGGTCATAGTTATAAAAACTCTCAATGAAATTTGAATTCATTCGAATTAAAAGAATTACTTAGAAACTAAATTCTCAAAGCCTAAAATTAAAACAAATCGAATTTGTCTCAATATCCCATCGTTTAGAGACTAAACCCCTTAGTTTTAAATCGAATTGAACCAAATTCAAACTATTTTACCATTCCTTAATTACAGAATAGAAGAAGAACAATCTCAACCATTATTATCAACTTATTGGTCATTTTGAATTTTATAAAAAATATATTATTAGTTTTTAACTTTAAAATCTGAAGTCATTATTTATGTTATTTAAACATGCAACTGAATTTGATTTTATATATACTTCATCAATTGTTATTATGAAAAAATTGAAAATTTTATGTTCCTTGTTAAATTTTACGTTTTGATTATTCTTCTGGCCTCCGAGAGTTTGGATTTTTATCAAAAATTAGAAAGTTTGTGCAAATATTCATAAACATAAAAGTCCCTTTTCATTATCTGCTTATGAGTTGATGTGATAAATTCTTCATTTTATTGTTAAGAATATAATGATTTTTTAGTATTGTTAATGATATAAATTGATCAATAAAATTTAACACATGGAGCTCCATCAATGAACAGGTGACATCTATTATCTATATAAACATTAGAAAGGAGTTATTGTCCAAAAAATTTGACCAGCGGTGATCTAAGACATATATAATTAAATTATAAACAATAATCCACACAATTTTAACTCATACTAAATAAATGGTCTATTGGCATAGCAATCAATGAGATGTAATCAACTATTCACTCTCCAATATCGATCTTACCATGCAATCAAATTTTATGAGCTCATGAATTAGTAGAAAAACAATATCATACTTCTAGCTTTTATGTCTTTTTTCTTCAAATTAAATTGACTTCATATTTTATATTCTTGATATAACCAAAAAAAAGTTATGTGCAATTAATACATGAAAATGAACTTTATTTTTCTCTATATTTTAATTAAATGGAATGTAAGATTTATTGCATATATTTTTTTTGTTAACCAATATAATAAAACTACATTCGTTAATTTATTTTCTTTTTAATAGTAAATTCATATTTACCATTTAGATTGTATTGTAATTCTAATACTTAAAAATTATAAAATAAATTGAATTTAGTTAACAAAATCATTAATCACATAAGAAAAAGTAATTATAAAAAATCTTGTTATTAATGAATTTGTGAATTATATAAGTATAATCTTGCAAAGTAAATTAATTATCATAATTTTTTCTAATAATTACAACTCTCATTATATCCAATTTTATAAAAATTATATTATAATTTGATTAGTTCATATATGATGTTTATATTATGTGTGTTTTATTGTTATTTTTTAACTGAACTCTAAGAGAAAGATTTTTTGGAAAACTAAAAACTAGAAAGAGTTTTTTCAAGAATTTTAAAGATCAAGAGGTTTTTCTAAGATTGCTTACAAGGGATATCTATGTCTTTTATCCAAAAATTAAAGATGCAATAATATAAAAACATATTCAGTTGTAAAATACAACTAGTTATTTAAAATAGCTCTATTATTTTCTATGAGAGCCAACAAAGCTTGTGACGGGTGCAAGGGCCTGGGGGGTACTCTTCACACTTGCAATGGAAGTGTTAGTAAGGTTGATAAAAAATATGAATAGCAGGGATTAGAGTTTCAACTTCCATTCAAAGCGTAGAGCAATGAGAATTGCAAGTCTCTCTTTCGCTGATGACTTAATTTTATTTCCTAAAGCTGATTTTAGCTCCATTAGTATCCTAATGATAGTCCTGAACACTTCTAAATCATTATCGGGCCTAGTCATTAAAAAAAAGCACCCTCTCTATGTCAGCAAGTGCAGGTGGTATCATCGGTTGGTTAGCTAGCATAACTAGGATCAATTCATCCAAGCCTCCTTTATGTTATCTAGGGGTTCTAATGACAACTTAAAGACCCTCTTATAGAGACTTCAAATCTCTCCTAAACAAGATTAAGTCAAGGATTTCTGGTTGCAACACTCAGTGCCTCTTTACAATAGGTAGAATTCAACTTATCAAAGTTGTCCTTAATAATCTATATGTCTACTGGTGCTCTCACATATGGTTTTATAAGAACATTTCTAAAAGCATAAAATAAATGCTTAGAAGATTCATGTGGAAAGGAAGTTTGGAAGGGAAATATATGGCTTAAGGTCAAGTGGAGTTAAATTTGTGGAGATCAAAATGAGGGAGGAATAGACATTCTACTAGTCAAAATTATGAACTAGGTTTCGATTCTAAAAAGTATGTGGAGAATCCTAGTTGATAAGAACTCATTTTGGGTGTTAGATCCATGAATACTACTTAAAAATCAAAATGTATGGCTATTCAAACCCAATCTTGATTGCTAATAGACCTTACTCAAAATTTTCACACTCAAGGAGAAGTTTAGGGGAGAATTTGTGCACCAGATACGAAATGAAAAAAAAAAAAACTCCCTTCTGGTATGATAGATGGACTAGCTTAGGACCTCTACATGAAGTTCATGAGCTTTATTCTCTAAAGAGATCAATACCAAAATACTTCTCAGCTCAACAGCATTTAACAACATACGGAACTAATGTATACTTTCCATCTACCAATTGGTAAGAACTAATACTGAGTCTTGAAGGACATACTTTTGCAAAAATGTGTTCTGTTTACATTGATTGCTTAATACAATGCAACTACGTTAACAACTGTTAATTTCCAGAATTAAAATGCAGGTAGAAAAATCAAATAAGCAACAAATAAATTGATAATTAAAATTTGATAACACAATTTGGCACACCCAGCTTACGTCTGCAGGGTTTTCACCCAGCTTAATCAACTTCACCGAAGTATAATAGTTTTATACAAGATTTTACTGAGCCGACACTACTCACCACTTGACACTATTCACTCCTCGTCAAATCCCGTGAAAGTATTTCATTCCCAATAGTACAACCATGTCGTGCTAACCTCAACAGAGAATTTTTTCAACAATGATCGATAATAAAGACAGAGTAAAAACTCAAGTGAATGAGTAAAAAATAACACAAAAAGGAAACACTTGAGATAAAAATACTCCCCTATATATGCAACTTTAATTATCAACTGAAATGGGGAGTGGTTGTCAGAACAACAGTTGCTGTAAACCTTTGAGAATAATCAGAGAATAGTTCACACACAACAGCTTTAAAAAGTCATCAATTGGACAAGTATTTCACCACCGAAACATTACAAATATGTCTTATCTTCACTAGGATTTTATCCTTCTTGCAATCTTATCTTCAAGAATCTCACACAAAGTAGATTATTTATCATAATAATATTCCACATATATTTAACTATGCTTAATTGCAAATAATGCCCATCTTAACAAATACTATGGTGTTGTCGGAATCACAAAAAGGAAGCAATGGACTAAATAGTTGCAAAGTTGGCTTTGAGTAACACGATTTACATCATTTGGCTAGAAATCGAAGAATTTTCTCTAAGGTGTTAAGTGAATTTCAAAGTCTAACCATCACAACAATAAAGTTGATAAGAGAGCAACTAATTACATATTAGAGACAGCTAGATTATAATCAGGAAACTGTTATGAAATGGAGAATACTCCAATTCCATATACCAGGCAACAATTCAAGCAATGCAGAGAATAAAGGAATGATATTGTAAACGAGGTGAAACAGTTCATGCGGCAATTTAAATAATCATTTCAACAAAGCGAAAACAGCATATCATCAGTTGAAGTCAAATTATGTAAGCCAAACATACACGCAAGTAGGCAACAGTTCACTTACAAAAGTATGAGAACAAATGATGATCGAATCCGCAAACATAAGAAGCAAGCAGTTAACCCATAACATGAAAGGCACTTCTCTGAACATAAAAAGAACATGCTAGTCCAGATCAATCAATAGCGGAGCGCGCATGCTAGCAAAAGATAATGACCAGCTGCAAATCCAGAGACTAAATAGTAAGAAAGTCTAGCAATTACAGGTTGTAAGAAGTAAAAAGATAAGCCATATGTTTCCACAACAAACTATTTTATAAGCGCATGCTTTTAATCGCTTGTGAATGAATTATTTTTAGTTTTCAAAAAACTAATTATTTAAATACATATTTTCATAGTAATATTTAATATGTACAAATTTAAGATGATCAAAATATACTAATAATTAACATTTTACATTTTCTAAATTAATTTTATATTATATCTTTATTTTATAAGTTTATTCATTTGATTGTCATTTATACACTGCCCTTAGTCTTTAACAAGTGCTCTTATATGGAAATTCAGAATTATTTGTATTAGTAAAATACTACCTACAACTTATTCAATTATTTAGAAATGACCAAACTGAATATAGATTAATCTCGTTTGGCCATGCTAGTAGACATTGCATTTCTACTTTTATTTAAGAAATAGGTAAAAAAACATCTAATTTTTATTCTAATGTAGATTACACAGAAAAGAGTTTTATTTTTTTATGATGTAACCATGCATTCATAGAGTGAGAGCTAAGAATTAAAAAGCCAAAATAGAAAAAAAGAAAAATCTTGTGACTAATTTATTAAATTAAACATTTGCTTGTATTTAATGTGAACAATAGCATATACATTACAAAAGTAATAGACATAGTAATATCATATAAGAATATAAATGATTAACTTTGTCAAACTCTAAAATAACTTTTAGATAAAAGATATAAATATTTTATGTGATTTTAATTATTTTAAAAATATATTTTGAATTAATTAAAAATATTTTCGTACAACTATATATGAAGTAATGTATATATATATATATATATACACACACACACAATTATGTGGTATAAAAAAAGTTACTTATGAATCTTTAAAGTATAAAATTATATAAAAAACGGGTACAAATCTTTAATGTCATTTATAAAACTCAATTACTCATTTCAAATAATTTTATTGTAGATGCACACACACATATATACATTTATTTAATGTATATTAAATAAACAATATAATTTGTATTGTTTCTATTTTGTCGATTAAAACTTCTAACTAACTGAGCATTACACAAATTTATACGATTTGTCATTTTTTTGGCAAAAATTTCACGAAATTGGAAAATGCAATTTGATTGTATGATGTTAAATGTAAAGTTATAATATGCTATTTGAAAACGTCTACTTTTTGCTTTTCTTAATACAGTTACACGAATGAACAAGCCATGAAACGAATGATTGGCCAGAAAAAGGTCTTAATAGTTAATATGCCTTCATTCCATATGGATGAAAAGGTTGTTTATCCTGACAATTAACTATGAAAGGTGATGACATGTTGACAGATGAGTGAAAAAAAATAGTAAAAAGAAGTGAATAAACCGGAGAATCGGAAGCACGCGTATTCGGGTCTGGGTCCCCGCCGACATAACCCGAGATTCGTTCTAGGATTCTCTTCACTCAAATTCGGTCAACTAACTTAACCCACACACTCTGGGGTGTGGTTTGAGTCACTCTGACATTATCAACTGCTCCAGATGCTCACACTCATCCTAAGAGCCTGACATTCACACATCTTTCTCATACGTCAGAAAACAGACACCTTTCGAAACCCTAAACTCCACATCCACAATGAGCGTGGGTGTAAGTGGGCGCCGCAAAAGCCGAGCATATCTTGGCACGAGTCAAGCACGTGACATGTTCGTCCCACAAGCTTCTCGTTGTTTATATTATCGTGCGCCGGTTTCTTAGGTGCAGCTAAACCGCGGTCAACCCCACTCTAACCCTGGTCAAGTTTATACTTTTCCTCGACTATAAATTTATAACAAGAATACGAATATTAATTTTCTGAATAATTTATTCAATAAATCACAACTGTCCCGTTACAGCTTATTTGGTTCACTTGGTGGAATAGATAAATAATGAAATAGTTATTTTTAAAGAATAAAATAGATGAGTAATAGAATAAAATGACTATTATTTTGTTTGATTTATGCCAAAAAATACTAATGATAATGTACGATAATGTTTAGTTTGAAAACTGAAATTTAGGATGACAAAGGAATAATTAACAAAAAGACTAAAATATCTATTAATTACATCATCATCATCATTATTATTATAAATTTCTTATTATTATAATTTTTTTCTTCTTCTTAATAATAATAATAATAATTTAATTATTATTATTATTTTCTTTTTCTTTTTCTTTTTCTTCTTCTTCTTCTTCTTCTTATTATTATTATTATTTTCTTCTTATTCTTCTTATTATTATTTATTTATTCTTATTATATTAATTTATAACAAGAATACGAATATTAATTTTTCAAATAATTTATTCAATAAATGGCATTACGAACTTTCCCGTTACAGCCTATTTGGTTCACCTGTTGGAATAGATAAGGAATGGAATAATTATTCTTACGAAATAAAATAATGAGTATTACTTTGTTTGGTTTATTCCAAAAAATTTCTAATGATGATCTATGTCAATGTTTGGTTTGAAAATTTAAATTTGGAATGATAAAAAAATAAGTAACAAAAAGACCAAAATATCCATTAACTACATTATTATTATTATTGTTGTTGTTGTTGTTGTTGTTGTTGTTGTTGTTGTTGTTGTTGTTGTTGTTGTTATTGTTATTATTATTATTATTATTATTATTAAATTAATTTTCTTCTTCTTCTTCTTCTCCTTCTTCTTCTTCTCCTTCTCCTTATTATTATTATTATTATTATTATTATTATTATTATTATTATTATTAGAGCATTCTTGAATCTTTTATTAGTGACCCTGAAATTGGTGGTCGAGGAAAGATGGTTGCATTTTTAAAGGAATAAATTGTAGAAAAACTTTTAAGCATGTAGTTATGCAGGAAATGCTCTACATCAAGCTTTGTTCTGAACATTTTTCTGTGGCCACCATTTGTAACCTTTAACTTAGGATATCTGCTTTATATCAATTCTCTAATATTCTATTGCCCATAACAGAAGCATTGTTTCATATGTTATGCAGTACATGAACTCCAAATCTTTTGTCATCAAATCTATAGTTGGATTGAATGATAAAACCAAACTTAGCAATTGTAATTGTTAAAATAAATAAGAAAATTATTCATGTACTTTATTTTACAACATTAATAGATACACAAAAACAAACAAATATATGGAGTTTGGACAGCCATCTCTCATACCAAATTTTATTCTTCGTTATTTTTTGGACCTTGATTAGCTCTTCATCAACTGCAACAATTGCTTCAAGGGCAGTTTTGTCATCTCCAATCACCTTTTGTTCAACCAAAAGAACACTAATATTTTTAGGTACAGGAATCTTCCTCGAAGTATGGAGCTTTAACAATGTAGATTTTCCCTTTCCATTGGGTCCAACCAAACCATATATCTTTCCATATGATATCTTCGCTGAAGCATTCTTCAAAAGTTCCTTACCTCATGCTAAGACAGAAAAGTTTTCTATTGTTATATTTTTTACATTAGCATTAGCTTCATCACTGCCTTCCAATACTAAAGTTCGACTACCAATAACCAAAAAAAACATCATGATCATCCCTCTAGAGTTTCTTGTTTGGCATGTTCTACAGCATGGATAGCAAGTAAATCCTTCTTTTCCCTTCAAAAGATGATTATGCAGCGTAAAATGACTTCAAATCATACACAACATAATAAAAACTTTATTTAAAAGACCTTAAATGACCGATAATTGCACTTAAAACAAAATGAAATTTGCAGTCCTAAAATTCCTAAAGCATAACAAGACGAATTCTGGTATCACAACCTCAAAGTGCCAGAAATTACACTCAACATAACAAAAACACTAACCCAAAGAATCATCATCAACAAACAATTGAAATATCCCCTATCATTTTGTAACACCTCATGTTAGGGGTTAGAATATTGAGGAATTTCATTGCACTGTATGTCGACACATACAAATTATTGTACATGCAATCATGATATTTTTCAGGTAAAATGGATTGATAAATGTGATTATATTGCAAAAAGCTCATTCAGGGACTATTGGAATTATTTCAGAATTTTTGGAAATTTTGGAGTATTTAAGATTCGAAATAAATGGACAAATGGCATTATGCAAGGTGGCATTCCTATATGCATGACAAGTGGCACACATGCAATGAGCCATGTGTCAATTAGTAACCATACATATGGTACAACACACGTTAGTACTTGTGTTAGAAAGGAAAACCACAGAAGCCTAGTTGTTCTTCGGGTTATGTTGATGTTCTTTGAAAATCACTAAACCTTTATCACCGGAACACTAGTTTGGATCCTTATATTAGTATTGGACTTGGCAACTTAAATAAGTTGGTCCAAACGGTAGTTTGCTTTTGTTCCTAATCTTGCTCTTTCAACCATCACCGAAACCCTAGTGACCTTCTGAAAAATCAAAGTTAGTAAAGTTTTAGCTTTCTGAGTTCTATGAATGATTATGATGATGTGTCAGTATTGGAAATAAAAACGTGCATGAGTTGGATGATGTTTTATGTGCTGGAAATGATCACATGCGTGAGTTATGAGTGAAACTAATACAGTAACAGTGATAAAAGATGAGTTGATAATATTGTGCAGTGAAGATTGCATGTAGCTTAAAGAGAAACTTAGTGTAGAGATGGAATTTAGAGTTGGAAAATGGTTGTAAGATGATGGTATGAGACGAGAAAGATCGTCCAGACGAACCCTGCTATTGTTCAAACCAACCCTGTTATCGTCTTTAGACGATCGCAAACAACCCTGCTATGGTCTTCAGACGATCGCCACATCAATCCCCCTATTGTCGTCAAACGATCGCGGACACAGACGATTGTAGATGATCACAGACGATCGTGAGTTCAGACAATCACACCCCGCTATCGTCTTCAAACGATCGCGACTTTGAATATTGAGGGCTGATGCAATATCCTTCACTCTTTTGGCTGGCTAGATCTCCTCCGTTCGACCTCTAAATGACTTAATTCTTGGACCAATGGACTCATAAGACATTGATCTTCATCCCTACCAAAAATTAGGACCTTCTGAAGTGGATTGTTTGATGAATTTAAGATGGAAATATGACTGTGCTGAAGTATGATAACTGGGATGATTTTTACTAAACATACTTCGGTAATTGGACTATATCTTGATCTGTGGACCT
>JANKOD010000006.1:8157892-8180158 GCA_026284645.1 Erythroxylum acuminatum | reverse complement strand
CCTTTAGAGATAGTCTCTTTTGGCTATTTAGGTTGATGTCTTCATACCGATACCTGGATCCTGGGGTTCGGGAAGTCTCGGTAACGAAAAAGTTTTGTTTTCCGCACCTGGTACATGTGATGTACCTCCCGGGATTTTCCTACAATAAATGCATGCAATATGCCATAAGTACCTAAAACCATATCCATATACTTAAAGATCACAGTTGTATTCACTTAGACATCGTGATAATGACTACTCATATTACATATGTACATATACATACTTGTAGATATATATATATACATATATGTATATATATCATATCATATCCACATGCATAAGGATAGGTGCATCTATCCTGACATAATATGTCATCAATTATATCAATCTAGAACCATACTTAATAGAGGGTATGCATTCGATACCGGTGGATAAATATGAACTTACCTATTGGTGCACTTATTAATGCAAACCTTGCGATGTGGGTTCCAGTCCTAGTAAACCTATCAAAAAGAAAAGATGAAGTAGGATATTACAGATTCACTATTGAATAATTATGAAGATGATTAAATCAAACTAGGTTTATAACATTATTTTTATATGTAAACCCTTTTCGGTACAATTTTACTCAAATAGACCATTTACCAAGCCCAACTTAATTTATCTATGACTTTAATTTTTTTCTAAAATTCTTCTAGAGTTAAAAATATACAAAAGAAAAATGTTTTTTCATATTAGGCTAGTTGTGGCAGCGGATCTCAACATCTTTTTCTCTAAAATATGATGTAGGTTCTGTCACACCCTTGTTATAAACCATCATTGCTATTGTTTCTCTATACACTTAGCCATACTAGTGTCCCAAATCATACTCACCTAGATAATTTAAAAAATTGTTCATTCCTTCTGAAAACTTTAAGATTGCATAATTGTATATGTGGATCACACATAACGCGTGACTGAAATGGCTAAGTCTCTTACATTATAGGGTTAAATTTTCTTCGAAAGTATTATAAGCATGTTGTTCACTTTCATTCCACTTTATAAACAACCTTTCACTTATTTTTATAAAACAAACACACGCAAGAGAGTGGTCAATTGTTTGTGACCTGAAAATTTTTGCAAGTTACTATCAATTAGTATAAACGATAGAAGCCTGTTAAAAGTTAATTACGAAAGGAGCCTATTAAGAATTAAAATGAGAGAAGCCTACCAAAATTTTAAAAGAAAGGGACCTCTTACAAACTGAAAACAACAGTAACTAAAAAGCAGAAATTTAAAAGTTAAGAAAGAGAAAGAATGACACAACCAATTTACACTGTTCTGCTTATAACCAAACTTACATCCAGTCCCCAAGTGTCTAACTTGAGTGTTTCACTAATAAATCTTCAAATAGTAATTCTACAAGCCTCTCCAAGCTCACAAGTTCATATTTTTCAAGGTTCTTCAACCTTCCACACTGGTAATATTTAACAAGCCTCTACAAGCTCTCAATAAATAAAAGTAGGATTTGCTCAATATGAGCTTCAATGAATATTGATCTCTCTCTTAATAGAGTGCTTTTATTTTTTAAAGTTTAGAGGGTATAGATGTAACTTTTTGAGAATAATTACTGATGCTACTGATGTATTTATGAAATGTAACATCCTATTATCTGCGGGGAGGTTAGAATAGTAAATGTGAGTGATCAATAAGAGCTTGGAAATGCATTTTTCATGCTCATGCATAATGTCATACACATACACACGAATAGTGAAATTGTTGCACATGAAAATAATTGTACATACATTCATGAATAATTTCGGTTATAATTGGACTGAGTTGTGATTTTTGGAAATTTTGTGAATTTGGAATTTATTTATATTGAAAATTTTATTAATTAGTGGAATTATATATTTGTGAATTTTGGTGAATTTAGGATTTATTTTGGAAATTTATAAAGTATTATGGAAAATAGGAAAAAGAAACCAAAAGATATTTGTAGATAATTGGATTGTAAAGATGGGAGTTAAAGAGTTTAGTTCAAATAAACTTTGTTAGAGCTTAGACCATAGGAAAGTGACAAGTGTCAAGTTTCTTTTTGTACTTTTTCTAGAAGTAGGCTACTGTTCTCTAAGAGTTGAAACGTTAAGTTTTGTCTAGATAACTTCTTCATAATCACCTTCTTCGAATTTCCTCCCAATACACAAAGTTTTTCATCAAACACCTTCTAAGAGATTTCTGTGTTTTTCCTTTTTCCTATACCAATCCCACCTTGTAAGTTGTTTCTTCTACCTTAAGAAAAACCAGAAGATGGTTAATGTTCACAGTAGATTACATGCTTTGCATGGAGTTTAGGGCTTGAAGATAATTGAAGCTTTTGGAGTTTTCAATAAGTAAGTAGTGAATAAATTTGGTAGAGTTGTGGATTTTTTTGAAATACATTGATGAAGTTACTGTCATTTGCATGGAGCATGGCACGTACGTATATATAAATATATATTCATGAACACTGTTGAGGAGATGAAAAATTGGGTTATAGTGTTAATTTAGTTTTGATGGATTATTAGTGATTAGATGATGTAAAAATGATTTTGTAGTTAGAAATAGCATTGAAATGGTGTATAGGGTTAGTGTAGAAGATTAAAGTTTGGAAAGGTGAAACATGCTCTATTTCTTCACTGTGTATATATATAAATATATGTGTACACGTGAGTTGATGAATCCTTTAGAGATGATCAGGAAAATGTGTTTTTTGAGTTGAAGAGTAGTTGTAAAATGATGGTCTAAGATGGGAATGAGTATTTAAATGGAAGTTGAGAGGAAACATGGATTTTAGAGAATGAAGTCTGGAAATTTATGGGAATGAATAGTTAAGAGGTTGAATTTTTTATCTGAAAATTATGTAAATTTTCTGTACTGATATATAAAGATTTTGACAAAGTTGTCTTCATAAAAGTTGTAGATCTTTCTTTTATCTTTCCAACGATATAAAGTATGTAATTTTTGAACATCAGAGTTGAAAGTTATGGTCTTTATAAGGGGAGATGCTCAGGAGTATAGATAGTATTGTCTGTGATGACGTCACATCGTCTGTGAAGACGTATCATCTGTGATGACATTATATCATCCATGATGACGTCATATCGTCTGTAAAGACGTATTGTCTGTGATGACGTCATATCGTCTATAGTTGACTTTTTGCTTCTTCTTATGTTGACCGAAACTTCTTCTGTGTACTATTCGTCTGACCCTATCGTCTGGTCTACTTTTGACCCTGCAGATGATATAATTTGTCTTCAAGGTCTCATAAAAGTTGTAGATCTTGAAGTCCTCTTTCAAACCATCCCAAGAAAACCTTAATCTGTTATCTCTAAAGAAAGTTATGGCTGTTGTCCCGAAATAGGTTCAATATGATTAAGGACAAAACCAAGTTTAATTCTTTTGACCATAACTTCTTCTCTAGACACCCAAATGACTTGATTCTTAAACCAATAGATTTCTAACACATTTTTCTATCTCTTCACAAAAATTTGTGGCATTATGAGTTGATTTGGAAAAGATTGATCAAATCAAATTGTGGAATCTGTTGGAACAGTGAGATAGGATTATCTTATTGAACACCCCTCAGTATTTTGATTATATCTACATCTATAGGATTCCAAATGATATGATTTTTAAATTGGAGTAAAATAGAGGTATAGGCATACAAATTGTCTCAAGAAGTAGAATTATGTTTCAGTCTCTAAGATATTGAATTTCTGGATGGAAGTTGTGCATAGTACACTGTTTTTGGACATGAACAACTCGATAATGTTTGAGGCATGTCTTCCAAATTACTAAACCAAATTGAGTGATTTTGGTATCAATAGAAAGATAAGACATAGGGAGCAATTTTCTAGAAGAGAATATGAAAATTTACCTCATTTTTACCTTCTGATTTAACATGAATAGTAGACCCAAATGGGGTGTCTTGGAAAGATATGAATTGATTCATTGAGAAAAGAATAGAGATTTTAATGGTTTTAGTGAGGCATAAACCTAAGTATTAATTATACTTAGATGAGTTTTGATATGAGAATGATTTTGTGATGGAATTGATGGTAAGATACCTGGGATTTTCATGAACATGCATTGTACATATATCATTTCATTCATGTGCATTATTAAACACTTATGATTGTACAAATTGTGATATTTGTGTATGTTATTTGATATAGAGGAGAAACTGGAGCGTCAACCTCCAGACGTTGCCGAAACTTCCAAGCATTAGCTTCGAGAGCAACTAGTGAGTAACCTAGATGGTTTCTCTCAATTATTGTTTGTTTAAATTATGATTGGAATGATAAATGAATGTGTTTGATTGTTGATTTCCGGACAGGAGGTTTGATGATTGTGAAATGTGGAATGTATATTAAAGTGCTGCTTGAATGTAAACGTGAAGACCTATGTGCTTTATAATGTGATTAAGTGTGGTACATGCATTCCATTCATGAATGCACAAGTAGATAATGGCAGTTGTGACCTGAGTAGCCATCGATCAGAGCTTAAAGCTCAACGAGTGAAAAGAGCCTCGAGCTTAAATAGTGACTCGGGGCCTAAGGCCACTATGTAAATTGAGCCCTAGATCTCCATCGGATAAGGAACAGTTATTAATGAGCTCGGTATCTAACTTGGATATGGGACAGTTCAGGCATTCGGTTACAACAATGTAATAATTGGAAAAGTATCTCATGAGCATTTCATATGCATTTTAGTTAAGTATGATTGATTGATTGAAATGCATAATTGCCTATGCTTAAGTGAAAATGTGATATCTATTTAAAATGCAATATGTGGTTATATGTTATGTGAAATGATGTGTTGCATGAATAGAGTGAACCATTGATGATGGTTACCTCATTGAGTTCGCAAAACTTACCAAAATTGAATGTTGTCTTTTCAGAACCGAGAGATGACTCTAGCTACTGAGAGGCTCTACCAGCTGTGTAGATTGTGATTGGCAAGAGAAGTCATGGTTCAAACGTCGGTCAACTGGGATATTTGGACAAATTAGTTAGACTTTGAATATTTTCCTCTTTCATATAGTACTTTTGTTTTAGGTTCTGATGATGTACATGTAGTAAAAGTTGAAAGATACAATGTAGACTTTTGGTATATGTAATGAAATGAGGAAAAAGTTGGTTTTTAAAATATTGTGATTTTCTTATGATGCTTTACAAGTGAAAAATGATAGGATGACATGTGGAGTGAATGTAGTGATTGATCGTAGCGCGCCATTATCGTAGGATACGTACCGAAATGACCTCCGGGCGTCCCGGTGTGTACCGTGCGGTAAGGGGGCGCTATAGGCATAATTGACCGAACCTCGTTAAATTATGATATTCTTTAGTTGTCTATTTAATAGCTATTGTCGGGTATAGTTGTAGTGAATTATTGTTTTATTAAATTACATGTCTAGGAAAATTTTGTCTAGGAGGTTGGGTTTTAAGTGGGATCATTTATGACCCCTCCACTCTTTCTTGGGAATTTACTTGGTATGATTTTTCAGTACAATCGTTCACACTCTATTCACCTAGGCAATAGTGCTCAAGGTGGATTTGTTATTATTGGTGGAAATTAACCCGAATTTCACAACAATTGGTATTAGAGCTAAGGTTTTTTCTTAGTATGCTCTGTGGTTACAGCGTGGTCTGATCTTCCACATCAAAAAATATTTTTCTGGGCTATTAACATTCTGTATTGATAGTTACTGAATAGAAATTGCAGCAGAGATGACAGAAATTAAAGATATGACCACATTAATAGCTTCTACCTTGTCTATTCTAGCAAAGATTATTGTGACAAATACAAGATTTGTGGTGGAGATTTTTTATGGCACAGGTCATTTCGGGATGTGGCAAAGTGAGGTTCAAGATGCTTTTTTTCAACAAGGTCTTGACGTTACTATTGAAGAAAAGAAATCAGATGATGTTGAGGAGAAAGATTAGAAGACTGTAAATCGTTTGGCATGTGATACAATTCGATCGTGTCTTCCTATAGAGCAAAAGTATGCTTCCTCAAAAGAAGCTTCTACATCTAAATTGTGGAACGCGTTGGAGGAAAAATTCTTTAAGAAAAATAGTCAAAATAAACTCAATATGAAGAAGAGACTGTTTCGTTTCTCTTATGTTCCAGGTACCACTCTAAATGATCATATTACCAGTTTTAATTAGTTAATTACTGATTTAATGAATTTGGATGTGAGATTTGAGGATGAAGATTTGACTTTAATGTTGTTGGGATCCCCTCCCGAGGAGTTTGAATTTCTTGAAACTACTCCACTTTATGGGAAGGTTGTTGTGTCTCTCATTGAAGTTACAGCTGCTTTGTTTAGTTATGAATTGAGAAGGAAGATAAAGGAAAAACGTACAAGTGGAGCAACAGAAGCTTTGGTAATTAGAGGCCATTCACAGAACCACACTAGAAGAAAGAAAGGGAGATCGAAGTCAAAGCTCAAATTGAGCAAAGATGTATCTGCCTTTTGTCAGGAAAAAGGGCACTGAAAAAAGGATTATCCAAATATGAAGAATAAAAACAAACTTGATAATGAAAATGTTGTTGCAAATTTGAATGTTGCTGAATGTGAAAATCCAGACTTAGATCTTTCATTGGTTGTTACATCCTCAATAAGCCCTTCTAGTCAATGGCTCCACGATTCAGGTTGTAGCCATCATGTGTGTCCCAATCGAGATTGGTACTCTGATTTTAGAGAACTAGAAGGTGGAGTTATCTACACAGCAAATGACAATCCCTGCACTACAAATAGGATTGGTTCAACTTTCTTAAGGAATCAGGACGAAACAACCAGGAATCTGATAGATGTCAAATACGTGCCAAGTTTGACGAAGAACCTCATTTCTGTGGGAGTCTTAGAATAAAAGGATTACATTGTAAATGCAACAAATGGAGTAATGAAAGTCATCTCTGGTTCACTTGTGGTAATAAAAGGAATTCGAAGAAACAATAACCTGTATTATTACCAAGGTAATGCAGTTATTGGACACAACATCAGTAGCTTCTAATGATGATCAAGAGTTAGAAGTGGCTAGGTTGTGGCATGTGTGCTTAGGAGATACAAGTGAAAAATCCTTGAAGATATTAGCAAATTAAGGATTGTTGAAAGGAGTTCGGGCCTGCAAATTAGAATTCTATGAGCATTGTGTCAAAAGGAAAACAGACAAAAGTGAAATTCAATACTGCAATCCATGATATGAAGGATATTTTGGATTATGTTAACTATGATATGTAGGGACCTTCCAAAACAACTTCTTTGGAAGGAAAACATTATTATGTGACTTTTATTGATGATTTTTCTTGAAGAGTATAGGTGTATACTATAAAGACTACGGATAAAGTGTGATTCATTTTTAAAAGTCTGTGAAGATGAAGGTATTGTCAGATACTTCACAGTCAGGGATACACCACAACAAAATGGGGTGGCAGAACGTATGAACCGCACATTGCTGGGAAAAGTTCGGGGTATATTGTCCAATGTTGGGTTGGGTAGAGAATTTTGGGCTGAGGCTGTTACATATGCATGTCATCTCATCAATTGCCTTCCATCAATTGCTATTAGTGGTAAAACACCTTTGGAAAAATAGTTTGGAAAACTTGCTACAGATTATGATTCCTTACATGTGTTTGGTTCCACTGCATACTATCATGTTAAGGAGTCAAAGTCAGATCTACATGCAAAGAAAGCAATTTTTATGGGGATCACCTCTGGTATGAAAAGATATCGTCCTTGGGGCCTAGAGTCAAAGAAAATAATCTTCAGCAAGGATATTACCTTTGATGAATCTACTATGTTAAGAAAGGTGACAGCTGAAAATATTGAACAGACAGATGGTACTCTAAAATAGGTGGAGTGTAAAGCAAGAATTGCTACCCCAGCAAATGATGAAGCAGATGCAGAAACTCATATGGTAGAAGAGGAGTCAAATGAAGAAAAGGTTCCAACCTAAGAACCTCCACAACAACAATTACCAATTACATTGAGAAAGCCAAAAAGGAACATTCAAGCACCTGTTCGTTATGTTAATATGGTAGCTTATGCATCTCCAATTGAAATTGATGACATTCTTACCACTTATAAGGAAACAATCTGAAGTTCATAAGAAGATAAATGGAGGATAGCTATAAATGAAGAAATACATTCCCTTCATAAGAATCAGACGTGGAAGCTAGATAGCCTCCCAAAGGGAAAGAAGGCAATTGGATGCGAATGGGTATATGCACAGAAAGATGGATTTCCTTATAAGAATAATGTTTGCTACAAAGCAAGGTTGGTGGCCAAAGGCTATGCTCGAATGGAGGGGATTGATTATAATGAACTTTTTTTCTCCAGTTGTAAAACATTCCTCTATTTGAATTTTGTTGACTTTGGTAGCACATTTTAATATGGAACTAGTTCAATTGGATGTAAAAACTACGTTTTTACATGGAAAATTAGAGGAGAAAATCTATATTACTTAACCCAAAGGTTTTAAAGTTGCTCAAAAAGAGAAAATGGTGTGCAAGCTTGAAAAATTGTTGTACAGATTCAAGCAATCTCTGAGGCAGCGGTATAAGCGAGTTAACAAGTTTATGGTGGGGCAAAAATACACAAGAAGCAAATATGATCACTATGTGTATTTTCGCAAGCTACAAGATAGATCCTCCATCTATCTTCTCCTGTATGTTGACGATATGCTGATAGTTTCAAAGAATTTAAGAGAAATTGAGAGATTGAAGATTCAGTTGAATCAGGTGTTTGAAATGAAGGATCTAGGTGAAGCCAAAAAGATTCTCGGCATGGAGATAAGCAAAAATAAGGAATTGGAGAGACTTTGTTTGAATAAAAAACAATATCTGAGAAAGGTACTAAAACGTTTTGGCTTGAATGAAAAGACAAAGCCTGTCCGTACTCCACTCGCTCCTCATTTCAAGCTTAGTGCATCTTTGTCTCCAAAGAATGATGCAGAGCGGGAATACATGTCAAAAGTACCATTACAAATGTTGTTGGTAGCTTGCTGTATACAAGGGTTGATATTTCACAGGTAGTTGGGGTTGTGAGCAGGTATATGCATAATCATAGAAAGGAACATTGGCAAGTTGTGAAATGGATTCTACGGTACATTCTGAACACCTTAGATGTTGGTTTGGTATTTAAGCAGGATAAACAAGACGATCAATGTGTAGTTGAATATTGTGATTCTGACTATGTCGGTGATTTGGATAAGCGTCGATCAACTACTAGCTATATTTTTATTCTTGCAAAGGAACCAGTTGGTTGAAGGTCTACCTTACACTCAATAGTTGCTTTGTCGACTATGGAGGCAAAGTATATGGCAGCTGCAGAGGCTGTAAAAAAGGCAATTTGACTTCAAGGATTGTTTGGTGAATTAGGGGTTTGACAAAAGCACATCAAAGTGCATTGTGATAATCAAAGTGCTATAATTTTAGCAAAGAACCAAGGTTTACCATGCATGAATGAAGCACATCGATATTCATTATCACTTTGTACAAGAGGTTCTATAAGAAGGTGGAGGAGCAATCCAGAAGATTTAAGACCACTGAGAACCCTGCTGATATGTTGACAAAGATGGTGACTACGGTCAAATTCCAAAATTGTTTGAACTTGATCAATATCGCTAAAATTTGAAGATGGGCGCTTTGAAGCGCATTTGAAGACACAACTAAAGATGAGTTTTGTGAGAGATTTGAAAATTTGGAATTCACCTAGGTGGAGATTTGTTGAGTAGTCAAAAATTGTGACTCATCCCACAATCCCACATTGAAAATTTGTGGGAATGGTGGAGGTTTCTAAAGCCATAAAAGGAGCCTCCCCTCTTTAGTTAAACCATCCCAAAATTGGTTATCTTTCCTTAAGGAAAACTTCCCTCTCTCTTTTTGTAATATTTCACTTGTATGATTTTCTGAAAATAGTGAAATATTAATTTAGTAGTGTTCGAGGAAGTAGGCATAATTGACTGAACCTCGTTAAATTCTGGTATTCTTTATTTGTCTATTTAATAGCTATTATTAGGTATAGTTGTAGTGAATTATTGTGCTATTAAATTACATGTCTGAGAAAATTCTATCTAGGAGGTTGAGTTTTAAGTGGGACGACCGTTTATGACCCCTCCTATCTTTCCTGGGTATTTACCTGGTGTGATTTTTCAGTACAATTGTTCACTCTCTATTCACCTAGGTAATAGTGCTCAAGTTGAATTTGTTATTATTGGTGAAAATTAACCTGAGTTTCACAACATCATTCTCTTCTAACCCAAAATATTTTAAATCAAAACCTCTTAATATGATCAAACAAACATAAACTAAATACACATTAAATATGCCCTTTCTTCATATACTCATTGTTATAATGAATTGAATTGGTAGCCAAATCCAAATCTCACTCATCTTTTCTCATCAAATGAATCAAAACCATGGTAAATTCATGCATTGTTCTACAAGCATCACTCAATATAAACTAAAAAACTTTGACAGAATATGAGGCCTCTAAACACAAAATAAACCTCTGATTAGAGGATAGCCTTTTCGAAAGTTTGGAATTGAACTTCTGCACATCACCTAATTTTTTCCTCAAATTTAAAATTTCATTATCGTTTTGATCAATCTTTGCTTGCACTTGGTCCAAAACAATCCTTTAAACTCTTAACTTGCTTTGATTCTCTTGTACTGAGCTTTCAAGAAAGACCAATAGTCAAATCTATGAAAAAATCAAAATTCCAATGCAAATCTTTGTAAAACCTATAAAAGTTCAACAAATTTTAAAAGTGTAAAACCAAAGCCTTATTGGTAGATTCTATCCCTTCTTTATTGAAAGGAATGTGAGTAGTTTACAATTGTAAGACAAAGCTTTAAACGAAGATTCTTTTTTGAGTCTCACTTATCATAGAGACTCATCATATAAGCACTACAACAAAGTAAACAATTGGCTAAAAAAGTATCTAATTGACAAAAAATGTCGCCTATAGTTATTTGTGACGTTTTTTATTCGACATATAAAGCATCATCAATTCCCTATGGTGAAAATTATAGGCGACATTTTTAAAATCCTAGACAAAAAGTATTAGTTACGTAATTTTTTTAGCTAAAACATTACAAAAATGTAGCTAAAAATCGAATCTTGGCAAAAAAAAATTTGGCACCAAATGATTGATAATGAAAATAAAACATAGCTAAAAATATTTTAATAGTAAATGATTGACGACGAAAATAAAGCATAGCCAAGAGTTTTTGGCTACGTTTTCATCTTCGTATCTATATATTATTAGATACATTTTGTATAATACAGCAAATATTATTAGCTATGTTTTTTATAATGTAGTCAAATGTCATTTGTTATGTTTTTAGTAATTTCGCGGTATGTTTTTTGTTACATTTTTAATTCATGATATTGAATAATATGTTTGTATATAATGTATCAACATTTTTTATTGTAAATCACGTACATATTATTATAAAATGAAATTGTAGAAAATTGTTATTAATTCAAAATATTAAGCATTGTATATATAAAGTAAAATTATATAAATATCATTAAATTATACCAACAAAAAAAACATAACATTAAAGGATGATCATTTGTTCTTATACAAGATAATAATGATAAACTGAACAATTTTGATAGACAAAACAACAAATAAAGAGATCAGTTTACAAATTATAATATGTCATGCTCAGATTACAAAAATATTAGAGCATAACCCCGAATGACTATCTGGTGTTGTTCATGTCTATGAACCTGTAATTATTCAAAAAAGCTTAGTTAAAATCAACTAAAAATATTGTGAGTATTGATACAATGATTATTTGGTTCCAATTACAACAAACACCATATAACTTTACCATTTACAGCATAATCACTCATTAGTTGCATCTTCATTTATTCTGTAATATGAGAAAAAAGTATTAAATTTAAATTATAGTACACACAAGAAATGAAAGAAAAAAGTACAGGAGATAGAATTAGCACCCTTCACTTTCCTTTTCATTTCCAATATAAACTGAGCCAAGTAATCATGTTTTGCTAATTTTGTTAGAGTTTCTTGTCTCTTGATTACTTCAGGTTGTAATGCAACCTTAAGCTTGTTGTTTTCCTCTTGAAGGTGTTCAATGATTCTTCTATATGTTGAGGTTGAAAACTTTGGTTTAGGGCCATAGTCAAGGCCTTTTATACAGCTAAAACGAGTACCAAGTACTGTATCACAAATGTCTTTTACATTGAGCTCATTCCCCTTAAACATAGACTTCTTTGATAACTCTTACTTCTTATTCTAAAATTAGAAAAAAAAGAAAATTAATATTCATTCCATATATTACTACTTACTACTACATTAATAAATGAATAAAAATATCGAACAAACTTTCATACTTGCATAATTATTTTATGCTTCTTCTAATACTCATATTTTACTTTTCTTATAGTGAGTGACTTTATATAATGTGATCATATCATACTCTTGTCCGTATAGTTGCTTCTCACTCTATTTTATGAGACAAAAATACAAGATATAATAAATAATGTATTGTTTATTAATTTAAGTATAATTTACAAACATAAATCTTACATATTCATTTTGAACAACTACAAATGGCTTTGACCTTTGATTATAAGGTGTTTTCATTTTTGATCTACCTACCTTTGCCTTCTCACAATTTCCTAAATTAAGAAAAAGCATAAATTAATCATTAAATTATCTAACAAGATTAATGTCAACAAACGTGAAGGCAAGAAAAAAACATGAACTTTTGGGTTAGCTAAACAATCACACAAACTATTCAAATTTTCTTCAAACATTCAATCAGGAATGCGACTTCGTGCCTCCGTATCAAAAGTAAAAGATTTATAATACTATTGTAACTTGAAATAGTGATCCTTGGTCCATTATTTCAATAATGAAGTAACACAATTTAAAACATCTAGGTTCTCAATACCTATAATATTCAATTTCAATTGTGAATAATAAGTAAAAGTGTAATTAATCTTAAAATCATTGAAACAATATTGCATATAGTTAAAGATTTTGAAAAATTACTACAACTTTATCCAAAACATTTTCAAACAAGTTGTCTTCCTTCAAGTCCTTAACATTTTTCAAACAAGGTAATTTTGTTCTCACAATAATCCCCAACTCATTTGACAGTTTCGCAGATTGGACCTTATCTATAGGATGACCTTGCTGAGTATCAATATGTACTGATAACTTACAATTCATTATGACATTCATTCGTTGCTACTTTTACCTCTACCTTTTTTTTTCTAATACTAGCATTGGAAGTTGGGAAAAAATGAATAATGATAAGAAAATATTAGAATATATAAATATATATATTTGAGCATAAGTTTAGTTGAAGGTATTAAATATTAACAAACCTGCACCAGTTGCTTCATTGTTGTTTGAGACATAATGAAGTTGTTATGTATGACTTAAAGGCAGAATATTATTGTTACTTTGTTATGGCAATGTACTAGAACATGCTTTATTTCCTATGGTTAAAAAAAGAATATTATTAGAAAAAACATATATTTGAATATATATATATATATATATGTAGATAAAATGTTGTTGTTGGCTAAGAATTGAATTTATGGCACCAATTGATTGATGTAGTTAAAGTTGCACATCTTTTTGATCTTTAATTTTGATAGATGCCACCTTTTTCCCTTTGTTTCTTCCAGGTGCCATTATGTTGGATATCTATAAAAAAACATAAATTTTACCAACATTGCAAAGAGACAATAGAAAGATCACTTTCATAATTCTTCAATTATCATAATTAAGATATATTCAATCATCAACATTAATTAAATTAACAACATAAATGTTACCAACATTAGGATAAGACACTAGAAAAAGCACTTTCATGATACATTAATTGCATTAACAACATAAATGTAACCAACGTTACATTTGAGACAATAGAAAGAAACAAGTCTAAATTCATATTTGGTTAGCAAGTAAAGCACAATAGAATAAAAAAAAAGAATATTCATTTGGTTACTTTACATGGCCTAGTTAACTCGTTTAAAAAGATATGTTATTGCATAGTGATTCATATCTTTACAACTAGAGCACTACTTCTTAAGCTATAACTAAACATGTTGAAACATGAAATTTTTTTATTAAAAATCATGAAACTAAAAAATATTCATATGTATAATTGTAACTGATGACAAGTGCAAAGTATATGCACAAAGCCATGAGTTTTTCAATCAAATGTTCTCTTCAGATTTTAATGGAACTTTTTCAGTTTTACTTGGCCTAAATGTTAACTAAATAATTCAAATAAATAAGAATATTTCAAAGTTAGTTGATTTCTATATAAATAGTAATAGTTCTTGAGTTTATTGTAAACTTAGATAATTTCAATATCATATGTAGAAGAATTTGATTTTAGGAGAATCATCTCCAATTTGAGTTCATTTTCAAAAGCATAAGCATTATTATAGTGATACCTTTCAACAAGACCTATAAGATATTGGATGCATAATGAAAATACATAAAGTAAGAATATTGACCTTTGCAAGACACATCATCTAATATTAAAATGGAATTTCCTTATTTTAAATATATTTTTCTTTGTAGTCAATAAACCCAACAATTCAACTCCAAAGACTAAAGATCAAAACTATGCAATCTATGTTGCCAGATTCTCTTTGTCACTATTCATGTTTTTCTCATGATCGATAGACTCAACATTTCAAATCCATAATGTGAAGGTTAAAACTATACAATCTATAATGTTAGATTCTTTTTTTCAAGACCCATAGATAATGAGCAATGTAAAACTTATTGCAAAAAAAAAAAAAGCTAGCTTAGACTCAGTAATACAACACAACGGTGAGAAATGGAGGTACGTATAGGTAAGAAAAGGAAGCACATCAGTCCATTATTCTCACCTACCAAAAGCCAATTGGCACCTACCACATCTCTACATTAACCAATTGACTCAACTCTGATTTACATTAACCACAAATGAACTGAAAACACAATTACCTGAAGAAGTTTTGAATAGGTAGAACAGATGTCGCCATTTAGTGGAAAAAAACACAGAAACATTATAATTGCTAGAACACGAAGACAGATGAAGAAAAACATAAAGAAGTAGTATGTTTAGGTTATCAGTATGGAGATTTAGTGGACAAAATGTCGTCATTTTCATTGTTTTTGTTATTCTTCTTCTTTTCACTACAAAAACATTTTTGTATCAAAAGCTTTTGAATTACAAAATTTATTTTCGTACTTGATAGTTATAAAATTTATGTGTTTTAACTACGAAAAGTATTTCGTAACTAAAAACATTTTATTATGAAAATAAGTTCACAGTTAAAAAATGTGATCAAATTTTATTAGCAACAAAAAAAAAATTTATAGCTAAAAACCTTTGACTACGAAACTAAGTTCACGGTTAAAAAATGTTGCCAAATCTTATTAGCTATGAATATAAAACGTAACCTACTTTAATGTAGCTAATACTTTTAAAAACTAGCAAACTATTTTAAGTTGGAGGTATATTTCAATAAGCTACTATGTTGAAATTTTGTAGTCAAAGAGTAACTTTTAGCCAAGAATTTTAAATTGTAGAAAAAACAGTAGCTAAAACTCCAATATGTTGTAGTGAAGATATATATCTAATAAAGGATCCATTTAAAATATTAAATATATTTTTATGATGAAAATCTGACAAAAAAGTAAGTTATAATTTAAATTGAAAATTTGTAAAATATTAAATTTGTATAAACATGTTAAAGTTTAAATTTAGATTAAATTATGATGAAAATTTTATAATTTATTTTAATCCTTTTGTCCCAGCTATTTCAACAGCCAATAAGAGACACTAAATCATAGTTTTAACTATTTTATTTTCAACAGGCAATAAGGGACATCAAATGGTAGTTTTAACTATTTATTTTAATAATAATAATACTCTTATGAGATTTGTTTTTCTTAGTGAAGTTGTGAATCTGAAAGGGCATAAAACCTTGAGCTGAAATTACATCATAAATCATACAAATAAATATGATTTGGTAATGGAGGAGGCTTGAAGCTCTAGATTCTTCTTTCTTTTTTGGCTTGTTTAAATTGGGATAAATTGTACCCAAGTTATTAAAAAAAAATGACATCCACAAATGGAGTGATTAAAACATCACCGGTCATCTTTCAATACTCCGCCAGACACCCCATCTGATGACGCACAAAGAGCTAAGATAGTGAACTTTAAAATTTCACGAAAAAGTTCACAACTTCGAAAACTATAATAAGATTACAACTGTTTATCTTGATCAAATTTAATGTCAATTTTAATGGGTATTCTTTAAGCAACGTGGCCGGAGCGTGCAAATTATTCTTCACTTGCAAAAATCAAATTGGAAAACCAGAAATAGTAGGAAGCAAGAGAAAATGGATCGTTCATAATTGCACATGCTGGTGGTGGGGTGGGGTAGTGCGTGCAATAGCCTCCGAAAAGAAAATGTGAACGCATAAACAAAGTCAACAACGATAAGAGATAATTTAAGCAATACACTCCACTGACACTTGACGGTGGGTGATGGACAGGTGACGGTTGACAGACTGTACTTTTACACGTGTCATTCGTATAGTGGACTAACATCAAGTGCTTCCCAACGTCACTAGAACAACTACAGGGTTCTGCGGCAGTAAATAATTAAGAGCAACTACAGTGTTGTTGGATAGGATAGGGTGGGTTATCAATTGGTAATTAACAATTGCGATTAATTAGTGAGATAATTATGGTCCTCACTTTCTTTATATAAACGACAAAGTACCCACCCGCTCTGGCCTGTAACAAGGTGAGGCTGAGAGCTGTTTACCTGCAAATTTAGAAAGAAAGATAAGAGAGCTTTGAGAGTTCATTTTGTTCTTGAGCTTCGCTTCGCTTCGCTTCTTCTTCCCACCCCCCTCTCGTAACATCCCGCTTCTCTGAATCCCTTTCTGTTAATCATCTGTCTTCCAAGTTCTGATTTTTTGGGTTTGTATTTTTGAGCAACCAAATATAATTAAAAAGCAAACTTGAAAAGATTGATTTCTTAGAAAGCCAGGTGTTTTCAGAATCGAGATCCAGGTTTTTTAGTTTTCTGTTTTCACATCTTCATCTTCTAATTTTGTACATCTTTTCTTTGTTCTTTTGGTTTTGTTGGCGAATCGACTTAGAGGGTTGTTTTTTTGTCCCTCAAAGGTTGGTCTAAGTCATCTGGGGTTGTGTATTTCTAAACCTCTTGTGATATTTTATCTCAGCAAAAGACTGTTTTCTCAGTTTAGAGTTAGATAAGACTCAGGTTTGTTTATTATAATAACCTTCTGTTTAGTGTTCTTTTTGTTCGAGTGTCAATGGCAGCTACAATGGATTTCTACAGTAGCATACCGCTTCAGTCAGAGTACCACGAAGGCGGTGGTGGGGAATTAATGGAGGCACTTGGGCCTTTTATGAAGAGCGCTTCTTCGTCACCACCGACAACCCATTATCCCTCGAATTTCTCTCCTCTATGCCCTTCTACTTCTTATAACTCCTTTCTCTCTTTCTCTAATGCACTCTCCACACCTTCCCACCACCAACAACAACAGCCCTTTTATGGTTGCTCCACTTCGACGACCCACTCGGTCCCAACTGGGTTCTCGATCCACGACCTTTCCGGTTTCCAGCAACCGAGTTCAATCGGGCTCAACACCCTTACTCCTGCTCAGATCCACCAGATCCAATCCCAAATACACCTTCAAAACCATCATCCCCACCACGCAACCACAAACCAACAGTCCCTCAACTTCCTGGCTCCGAAACCCGTGCCCATGAAGCATTCGGGTTGTCCACCCAAAGCCACCAAGCTCTATAGAGGAGTGAGGCAACGCCACTGGGGCAAGTGGGTCGCGGAGATCCGTTTACCTAAGAACCGGACCCGGTTGTGGCTTGGCACTTTTGACACTGCCGAGGAAGCTGCTTTGGCCTACGACAAAGCGGCCTACAAACTCCGAGGTGACTTCGCAAGGCTCAACTTCCCTAACCTCCGACACCAAGGCTCTCACATAGAAGGCAAGCTCGGCGAGTACAAGCCTCTCCACTCGTCTGTTGACGCCAAGCTCGAGGCTATTTGTGAAAGCCTAGCAAAATCGCCGAAACAGGGAGTCAAGCGAGGGAAACAGTCGAAGAAAAAAGCTCGCGAGATGGGAGTTGAACAGCTGCCGCCGCACGTTGTCGTCGACGACAAATGTTTGAAGGTCGAGACACCATCTCCCGTTCCGACGGATAGTGAGGGTTCTGGCGGATCCTCGCCGTTGTCGGATCTGACGTTCCTGGATTGCGAGGAGGCTCCTTTGGATGTTGATTCCGTGAACTTCTCGTTGCAGAAGTATCCGTCGTACGAGATTGATTGGGCTTCGATATTGTCTTAGGTTATTATATATTGATTGTTACTATATTATTAATAGTCTTTTGGTTGTTTGTTTTAGAAGGTATGGGTGTCTGCACTGGAGTTTTTGGCAGTTGCAGAGCCGTACTTGGTGTAAAAGGTGTCCAGAATTAGTTTTAGGTGTTGATTTTTGTAAATCTTAAGCAAGCCTTGGTCAGCTGGATTTTTGTCATGCTAGACCTTGGAGAAATTTGTATTTCTTGTTGGTGTCAATTTTTAGTCTCTTTCCTTGTAAGTTAATTCTATTGTTAGTAAAGAAGTATTATGTGTCAAAATCCTTTTCTTGTTCCTTCAGCGCAATGGCGGTTGGCGAATCGAATCTAGGGTATACTTGTAAATTGAAGATGATATCAAATCTATATATATATTCGGGTTGGTAGAATTGGATTTGGGCCTTGGGCTTGACCCAATTTTTAATAAAAGTGTATTTAAACATATTACGTTATGAATTTTAATTGGTTTAAAAAATTAAAATAAATAAGATAAATCAAATTTATTAATGAAAGGATGATAGGGTCTTTAGTAGGGATGAGGATGACAATTAGGTTTAGGCCTGTCAACTCAGGATTTAGCATTTTTAATTTATAAAAAAATAGTTTGTCCCGAGCCGACCAACTGTTCATCCTCATCCTTTTGCTTTGGGTCGATGTCAAAGCCTGCGCTTGCGCTAGATCCATTACCATCGTTAGATTATAAAAAATAAAAGAAAAATATTACAATTAAAATGGTTAATTCAATTAATTGAAATTACCAATTTCAAATCCTGAGTCATCTCTAAATTATAAGAAATAAAGAAACAAGATTATAAATAAAGTGATTAATTTAATTAATTAAAATTACAAATTTTAATTGGTTAATAGAAGTTAAGATTTTATAACGAATGAATACATAAGACATAAAACAAAATTATTAATGGATTTAGTTAGGATCGTAAGAAAAAATTATAATTAAAATAATCAATTTAACTAATTGAAGTTGTTAATAAAATTAAAATTTTATAATAAATGAATATATAAAACATACATAATAAATAAGATGAAACCAAAGAGGATACGATTACATGAAATGAAGAAAAAGATTATAATTAAAGTGATCAATTTAATTAATTAATGGTAAGAATAAAATTCATAATTGATAACATAATTTACAATAATGATTTTCCAAAATTTTTAAATAATACAATTTACAAAAATTCAAATAATGTTATGCGTTAGGAGTTTGGGACCTGGAGAGACTGAGGGTGGAAACTAGAAACTGGAGAGAGTAGAAACTAAAAAGAGCAGCTAATTGTTGTAGCAAGGATCATCAAATAGTTTGCATCACTTCTTTTGTATGTAGAAATATTTAGTACCGTAATATTAAAAATAAAGGAATATTAAGTAATTAATGAATAATTAAAATATACATTAATTATCAAATATTTTATCAAAACAATGTTCACTTAATTGATAAGTAGGTATATGACTAGTCACCTTTGCATTATTACCTGTGGCTGTATTAATTCACAAATGATAACAAAATAATATAAGGTAAGATAATATTAAAAATAGACAAAATTGATATATCAAAAAGAAAATAGTTTACTTTTAATATCTTCATCTTTTAACAAACTCTAAACACATATAAGGGCTTTTACAATACGAGGATAAAGTCGAGCCTAATGAGGATTAATTATCTGACCACCAGTGTTAAAAGCAGACTCCAAAGCAACAGTAAATGATGGAATTGTTAATAGGTCTCATATAATTACTTGTATGATCAGAAAATTATTTCCACAACTCTTCCACCATAATCATGCATCAAACTGCACACATTCAACTTCGACCATGTAATCTTCCATCAAATATTTATCTAATTATGTCATATTGTACGAAGTCCTAGTCCATTTTTCTTTCATGAATTTTGTAAGCTAAAGTTACAAACTGGTCTTAAAAGATAAGTCTGAACATGAAACTGAAGTCGGAGCTAAACAACCTAAACTACTATGATCCTGATCCTGATCCTAAATTATGTCTATTCTAAGTTGATAATCATTAAACAAACCATACTAGAATTGTTTAATGACATCTACATGCTCTTCAACCTGATCACCATACAACATATTATATATAAAATTAACCTCCTCCATCTTATATCTCAAGTCTAACACAGATATGATTGTAATAATATGTCCAATCATACATTAATAAAAATTCAGCTTCTCCATCATTTACTAGCCATATGCCATCACCTGAATAACCTTATTGGAATATCCAATTAGATAAAACTTTCTTTATTTTACACATATTGCTAAAACAACTTCACATATAAATTTTGTTCCTGAGAATAATTCAGTCGTAGATAAATTAATTTCAACATCATACAAAGTTCCCTAGCCAACTCCTATTGGTCTTCTGTAAGCATACAATTGAACTAAGAATCTCTTTTATCTCTAGTGAACATATACGTGATCGTGTACGTCACTTAATCATACTTACATGATCATATACACAGGCATATGTATAGTTGTGTAAGTTCTCAAAACTCACGGTAACTTACATAGGAGGCTAGAAGGATTGTGAAGAGGCGGTATGATGAAAGGGTGGTAGTAGTGAGGTGAAGTCTGGTCTCAAAGAGAAAGAGAGAGAGGAAGGTAGGGTATAGGACAACTAAGGAAGGATGACAAATGAGTGCAGATGAAAATATTAACATAGACTACAATGACTTGTAAAATGAATCAATTTAGTATAAAATGACGTTTTTCTTCTCAAGGTAAATGGTTTCATTTTTGTTTTATAATATGTTGGGCCCAAGTTGGGTTCAGTTGGAGCTTGAAGCCTGACAAAATTTGAATTTTTGGACTTGAGTGTTATACGTAGTGTGATATTACGTATCCCGGATTTACATGAAAGGATTAAAACGAAGGTAATGAATACATGGATTTCGGTTCCATCTCAAGTTCCGATGCCGATTCCGAGCTCCAAACGTCTCCAAATCTCCCAGGACCTTTAGTAGAAAGTGATCACTGACTCACAGGTTAGGCCTTTCTACAGTTTCCTCAAATCACGAGCTTCCTTAACGGGCCAGGAATCCTTATGCTCGTGAATGAATTCTTTCTTTAGTAACTGCAGGAGACCTTAACCTTTATATAGCTTCCATATCGGGTTTTTCCATCACAAGGCTGATATGGACCCGGTCCACACTAATCGGGACCCATTTTCTACCCAAACTTTGACCCATTAATCTAGATTATTTATTGGGCCACTTTATTATCTTTATCTGGATCAAATGGCACAACTTAACCGATTATTTATTTAAAAACCAAAATTACAATTAATGTTAGTCCAACTTTATGCGACATGGACAAAATTGCCCCTAAGGACAAAAATTTCTTACAATCTCCCCTTTGGATAAGCGTTAATTGCAATAGACTCTAGTTTAAAAACAATTTTAAAACTAAGTTAAGCCACTCTACTGTATTAGTTGACTAAATTTTAAAAACGAAACATTTGATCCAAAAATAACTAAAGTCCATCATTCTGTCCCGTAAGGCTTTCGGTATCAAAAAACATCAGATGCATGTGTCCTGTGTGACACAGATCCAATACAACCACAAATACCTAATACCTCACTAACATGAATGGGAAAATAGAGTGTGGCAAACTACGATGATACCTTTATGATCTAAATTATATTATTTTCGTTTGTAGGTCTCGATTTATCCAACTTTATGCTAAATTGAATTAGAGAAATCTTGTTTTCTCTCACCAAATGCTAAACAGCATTAGAGAAAACCTTTATGTTCTCCAACTGAATGCTAAACTGCATTAGAGAACCCTTATGGGATTAAAAACTTA
>JANKOD010000006.1:8069635-8081354 GCA_026284645.1 Erythroxylum acuminatum | reverse complement strand
CGCCCTCGCTACATGGACTTTCAAGATTCATCACTTACTTCACTTGAATCTCTTCTATCTTCTAATTTATGTGATATCTAGTTTGTGCAATATCGTGGCTGAGCTTACCAATTTATAGATAGAAAGAGCTTATTATGAGCTTACCAATTTATAGATAGAAAGAGCTTATTATCTTTTATGATCAATTTTAAAACTATATCTTTATTATATTGATTCGGACAAGATCACTTTACTTTATTTTATTTCATTTTTTAAGAGGGGGATAAAATAAAGTTTATTTTTAATTTTTATAAATAACAAAATAAGACTCAACTTATTATTAATACTCATAAACAGCAAAATGAGGTAAATGAAATAATTAAGGCTAAGGCTCCGCCTTATTGTATGGCTGTGCATGCGCATATGCAATGGCCGGCCCGATATACATGTAAATTTGAGATAAGCATTCTTGCATTCATTAAACACTACTTGCGCTATTGTTTCATCTAACATTATGTTTTTTATTTCCAAGTATCAAATCGGGTCATCATCATGGAGAGCTCATATATGGACACCTTAGTGTGTTTACATGGAGCATCTTCGAATATTAAATTAACTTAAGAAGTTCTAACTATCGGATAATGTTTTAGAAATATAATTTACATCTTCTTTAGGGAACCAATAATTATCTAATTGAATATGTTGCGAGACTCACTATATTAGGCTTCCTGTCACTTTATAAACGTTTGTGCATGCACAATGTAGTAGATAGAATTAACAGTTATATCTCTATTTCAATGGTCATCCTAATTATCATTCAATATAATAACAATTTCCCTCTACTATGAATAGTTATTTGATGACACAAGCCCAATATATTAATATGTTTAGGTATACAATTGAATTTGTTTAATATTTGATACAACATAATTGACTTCAGATCTTTTATTTTTCATCATCATACTGTTGATTTTACCATAAATTTACAGCATCGTTTCCTCAACAAAGTATAATATACGAAATGTCGTATTACTTATACAATTTCTTATTACAATAATTTTTTGCACATTATCTATGTTTTTTTTTTGTTAAATTTTAATAGTTGGATCGTTATATGGTGGAGGATCTTAGGCTTAGGAGTGGATAATAGGTGATTTGGGTTGATTCTATTAATATTTAAACCAATCCATTTATTTAGTAGTTTCTTTTATTTGAATCAAACCCAATTATTAATTTTTTTTTTGGTAAATCAGTAAAGAATTGATTAATAAAAACCAAACAAATTTACAAAATAAGGTCTAAACCCAGGAGGCAAGAAACACTAAAAAAAATATTTAGGATCAAAGCTACTAGCTACACTCCTAACCTATGAGTACTCCAGGCACTAACTACTCAAAAAGGCTACAAACCAACTCATTCCTAAGAGGGAAAAACAGACAAATTAAACTTTAAAACACAAAGACCTCCCGCAGTTGGAAGGAATGGCAAGACGTCTGAAAGTCCCCTGAACTCGGTTGAGAATTGAGAAGCTGAGGGGAAGCGAGCGCTGAATCCGTGTGGAAGAAATTGTGTTGACTCAATGATGCGTCCACGGATAAATAGGGACCCGACCTCTAAGGTAAGGCAGGGTGAGCAAGAACAGTCCGAAGAATCCTCAAAGAAGAATCCCGAAAAAGACTTAGCAATTAAACTAAAAAAGAAATGAATAATAAAATTACCTCCTCTCGATGTTTAGGCTGAGAATTTCCCTAACGTGGGAGATTACTCCTGTGAGCACACGCTCCTCAGTCATGGCTTCATTCTTGAAGGTTCTGGCATTACGTTTAGTCCATAGGTGATAAACCGTAGTGGAGAGCAGAAGAGGGAATAGATAGGTGACAGAATCTCTGGACCTGGAGATGGATAAGAACCAGGAAAGAATAGTACAAAGAGAAGGTAGATGGAAGATGGGCAAATTAAAATGGAAAAGGCTATGGTCCAAGATAGTTTTAGAGAAGGGACAAGCAAAAAATAAGTGGTCTAAGGATTCATTTGCAGAAAAACACAGAGAACAATGGTTTGGAGTGTAGAGGAAAGTAAGCTTATCCAGGGTGGGGAGCTTCTGCAGGAAAGTAAGCCATAAAGTAAAAGAGCATCGAGGTTTACTGTATTTGGACCAGACCAGTTTGTACCAAGGAACAGCCGGTAAAGGAGGACGCAAGAATTTGTAGGCTGACACATTAGTATAACACTTGGTAAGGCTAGCTAACCATTCCAAACAATCTGGTAAGGATCTGTTCGGGGAATAAGAGGGAGGAACCAGACGGTTAAGGAGGTCCAGGGAAAACACACTCCAGCTCCAGGTACCTTTATAGAGAACTTCATAAACACATGCTGCAAGAGGGAGCTCCGAACCATTAATCTCCCTAAGAGTAGACAGGGACTGCAGAATACCTCTCGGGTGTCAAGGATCCTGCCAGAAACTGGTAGACATACCATCCCCAATCCAAAATCTAAATTGAGAACACAACTTACCCCAGACTGTTAAAATCTTTCTCCAACTCCAAGAACTATTATAGGAAGGCTGGGCAGTCCAAAAATTATGCCTATGCAAAATTATAGTATGAACCCACTTGACCCAAAGAGCTTCCTTATCTGTAAACAAAAACCAAATCCGTTTGCCTAACAGAACTTGATTCCAAGTAGTCAAGTGTTTAACACCAAGGCCTCCTTCCTTTTTAGGACGACAAATATCACTCCACTTAACCCTAGCCTGAGAATGAGAATCTACCTTACCTGCCCACAAAAAATTCCTAAGCTTGGCCTCAATGTCCTTAAGAGTAGAAGAAGGAAGAATGAGATGAGGGGACTAGTAGACATGGAAGGAAAAGAGTACAGAAATAACCAATTGAAGTCTACCCGCATAAGAAAGATTCTTATGTGTCCAACGATTGATCCTGTTTTCTATTCTATCAATAAGAGGGGTACAATCCCTCCTAGAAAGATGACCCGTAATGAGGGGAACTCCAAGATACCTAAATGGGAGGGATCCTTGCTGAAGACCCGACACTAGGTGCATCCTACGGCTTAAATGACTAGCATCTGGGGATAAATAAAACTGACTTTTAGAAGTATTCATGTCCATGCCAGAATACATAGAGAAGGAGTGCAAAGCATCAAGTAAAAGTTGAGCTGAAATCAAATCCCCATGACTAAACATTAAAAGATCATCCGCAAAAAGAAGATGGTTGAGCTTAAGGCCTTGACACCGCCAATGATATTGGAACTGAGGAGAGTTATCTGTAATCATGCTTAAATGCCTAAAGAACACTTCCATACAGATAATGAAAAGGAAAGGCGAAATTGGATCCCCTTGACGTAATCCAGATAGACCCTTGAAGAATTGGGAAGGAGAACCATTGACCAAAATGGAATAGGAAAGGGTAGTGATACATTCCTTAACCCAACCAATGAACCTCCTAGGAAGGCCTACTGCTTCTAGGGTGTTAATCAGAAACTCCCAATGAATAGAGTTATAAGCCTTTTGGAGATCCACTTTGAAAGCACAACGCTTATGAGAATTGGATAGGTGATAGTTCTTGAAGATTTCTTGAGCTAAAAGAATTTTTTGATAATACCCTTGGCCAAATTTAAGTTTAAGATAGTATTAAATTATAAATTTTATTAACAATTTTTAATTAGATTAAGGTTAATAATTATAAACCATTTCTAATTAAAAATTAATTATAATTAATTTGATTTGTTCTATAAAAAGTTATTAAAAATAAGTAAATGAATATAATTTTATATGTTAATGTTTATGAACACGAGTTATTGTGCTTTCTAAGTCATTATCATTATTATCAACACCCAGTTGAAGTCCAGCTGAGGCATGGGGTCTAGAGAGGTTCGATAATACACAACCCTAGCCCTACCTTGTAAAGAGGTTGTTTCATTATGCTTAAAACTTTTATTTCTGCATATTTTATTTTAAGAAAATACCCTTTGTTGGGAGTACACTTGGACTTTTACACACTAATATATAATTAAGACAGGTCATTGTTATGTTAGGGCATCAAATACAATCGTTTTCGGGAGAATCTTTAATATAACATGTTATTTATGATAATAACATAATCCAAGAACTATATTTTGAAGGTTGTTAAACTAAAGAATATGACCTTACTCTCAATATTACCACAACTAAAAGTTAAATGAAATTATTAAGCATAATATGGAATTAGAAATCACCTAATCCAAAATCGTATGGATGATTTGCAATGCTCATGCGAGAAACTAGAAAAGGAGAATTGATCAAGACTCTATACCCTATATGCTTCCTTATCGAGATAATTAAATCTATTATATATCATATTTCAAAAGCTCTTATCACATGCATTAACTAACTCTATTCCATGTAGGATTTGTTATATTTAGGTCAAGTATGTCTTAGTTGGATTCTTCTAAAGATTATTTAAGTTATGTCATGTTTGTATAGATGTTCTATATGTTAAAGTGAACTATATGTTAATTATTTGATCATTTTTTATTGTTCATGTATGTATAAACAAACTTGTTTTCTCATCACAATATAATTGAGTTATATATGTTGTACAAATTAAACTTAAATATTATAATTAGTATGCAAATAGTATATGAATGATGATTGAATACTTTATGATCATTTGATTTCACAAACAATTGAAAATATATTAATCATCCTATATATTTACATAACACAACATTAACGTGTATGTAAGATATTTCCTTTTTATGTAAAAATTTAGTGCGTCAAATATCACTATTACATCAAAGAATATTGTTTATAACCTAAACAAAGATATAAAAACTAAACGGTAACAATCGTGAAATTTAGAACATGACAATCCAATACGTGCAAGAGTGTAGGGCTTTAAAAACATTAAACATATCTATGAATATTCCTAAACAAGGTAATATGGCTTAACATAAAAGGGATTGTGATGCTTATGAGAAATGAAAAAGAGAAAATTCATTAGCTTGCATTATTGTGTTGAGCAGTATGGAAAATGACATTATGTGTGAGTTATGAAAGCATAAGATTGTTAAGGACATGTAGTCTATTTTAACTGCTCGATTTGGTGGCAACTAAATAACTAAATTTAAGCCACTTACTAAGTATAAGAAACAACCTAACAAGTCAACATAAAAACATTTAAGGGACATATCAAACATGACAAATAAGCTGAGATATGTTGATTATGAGTTATCTAGTGAACATTAAGTGTAAGTATCCATTAGTTCTCTACCTTAAAGTTAAAAGTATATAAAAAATGTATCTAATTCATAATAGGAGCATTAAGACGATGGAGGATATTATGATGCCTCTTGTATTAAAAGAAGAATGTCTTTGAACTTTTATTATGACTTCCAAGGCATACATAATTAGTTGCATCTCTCATAGAACTATTAATAGGAAGCGTAAGTATTATGGAGGGTCTAAGTTAAAAAAGATAAGAAAATTGCCAAAATGCTTATAACTCTAAAAAGCCTAAAATGGAACCAACATGAGAAAGGACAATCGTCTTTCAAAAAGAAAAATATGAAAATATTGATGTGCTATAATTATGGAAACAAAGATCATTTTGCTCAGTAGTGAGCCTAAAAATGTACAATCTTTTAATGTAGGTTTTTATGTATGTCTCTTAGTTCATTTTTATAACTGAATCCTGTCCTTTGTAGATCATCTATTTGGAAGCAATAAATTATATAGCAAAGTATAGAGACTCCTTTGTAGAACATAAAATTCTATATAGAACAAGATGGATTGATATATGTGATAACTTAATAATTGTTGTACAAGAGATTGGTGCATGTAATTTAGACATTTATAGTGGTTGATCCTTAATCCTATATAAATTGTTGTTTTCTTTGAAGATTATATTAAATCTTATTTTTATGATGGTTTCAATTAAACTTGGATTTAATGTAAACTTTCGTAATGGTGGAATAGATTTATATCCTAGAACTATTTATTATGCTCAATTTACGTTACGTGGTTTACTGTATTATATGTTATTTATCAAAGTACTAACATAAGTTATTCTTCATTTACATTACCTAGTAATTTATATCACGATACAATTGTATGACATGATAAATTATATGACATTGGTCAAATTGAGTAAGTCAATTAATTTAGTTGATTCAAATAAGTAGATCTACCTATGTATTATCATTGCCTACCTGTTAAAATAGAAAAAATGAAGTCAATTGTAAAGTAAATACAAGTTTTCAATCCATTTCATTTAATTTATTTGGATATCTATGGTTTAATGAATGCGAGGGCAAGAGGTGGGGTTGTATATCATCATTTTTATAAAAGAATATACTTGGAATGGTCATGTCTATTTGATTTCTCACAAATCAAAAGAATTAAAATGGTTCATAGAATATATAAATTTAATGAAAAATCATTTAGAGAAGAAAATCAAACTATTAAGAACTAGTTAAGGAAAATAATACTTATCTAAGAAGATTAATGTGTTATATAACAAAATGAAAAGAATAGAAAGACAATTAACTATTTCTTCAGTTTTACAACAAAATAACATTGTAGAAAGATGAAACATAAAACTTTTAGAAATTATCAAGTCCATAATGACATAAGCAAATTTACTTATCACAATTAAGGTGAGGCATTGCTTATAGCCCCTCATATTCTTAATCACATGCCTATAAAATTAGTTACAAATACTTCACATAAGTTATAGACAGGTAAAAAACCTGATATGACAAAATTGACACTATGGAGTGTGTTGCCTACATTCATGATCTCTCTTACAAATATAAGAAACTAAGCCTAATATGGCAGAAAAATATCTTTATTATATATTTTGAACACTCAAAATAATACGTATTTATAGGTGAACGACGTAATGAATTAGTAAATTAAATTGAATCAAGAGATGTCATAAAATGAATTTCTAATGTAAGATGAAATAGGAAAACACTTATTTTTATATTAGACTCTTGATCAAAATGATTATGTTACATGAAATCATTAAAAGAGACTCTATCTAAATGGGAGAAATCTAGAAAATGAAGAATTGACTAAAGATCAATTCAGATTGCAACCCATTGAGAGTTTACTTGCTATATCTCTTTCAAGTGGGAGTAATCAAGGTATTGATGAACTTATATCTCAAGAATTTCACTTACATAAAAGTAATCATGGAATATATTACCTAATTTTTTTAAACAATAGAAGAAATTTTCATATGATTATCTCACAAAAGGAGGATGAGCCAAGGAATATAAATGTGACTATTAATGGTCCTTCTACAGAAGAATGGATGAAAGTAATATATGCAAAAAAAAAAAGGAATTTTTTAATAGTCATGAATCTAGTTCTCCATTAAGAAAAGGAATTTTTTTACTTTTCTTAATGGAGAACTAGAAGAAGAAAGCTATACGAAACAGCTTGTAAGTTTTATTAAAATGTGCCAAAAACATAAAGTGTGTCAGCTATTAAAATCAATTTATGACTTTAAACAATCCTCAAGCTAGTTGTATAGTCATTTTTTAATGTGATTATTTTGTATGAGAGATCATTATGTATACATTGAAAGATCTAAAGATATATATATATATATATATATATATATTGATTACTTTTAATGACTGTGTTTATTAAGCAAATCAAAAACTAGTTGCCATATGAGTTTGAAAAGAAAGACATGGGTGAAGCTACATCAATTCTTAGGGTAAAGATTTCAAAAGATCATTGTCTCTTTCATAAGCGACATATATTATAAAACTTTTTAGATGCTTACATAACATGACAGTAAGCCAATTAATCTTATTATCAACTATAAAAGTCTTAGTAAACAATTTTGTTCACCATAAGATAGGGAACAAATGAAGAAATGTCCTTATTCCATTGTAGTTAGAAGTCATATACATATAAAATATGTATAAAACCAAATATTTGTTATACTATTAGAATGGTGAGTAGATATCATTTAAATCTAGGTCAAGCAAATTGGAGATCAACAAAGAGAACATTAAGGTAATTAAAAAGTACTAATGATTACATATTGTGTTATCAAGGTAATGAACTACATACACAAGGTTATACAGATGTTGATTAGGGAGGAAAAATAATAACATTAATCATATATTGATTTATCCATAAAAAAATTAATTTATATCATTTTCAAATATACTATAAGAAGTATATACCTTTATGTGATATGACGGTAGACCCAATATAAAAAAATTTGAAAAGATGCACGTATTAGGCAAGTGAAGTTAATAAGATTACATAGATATTGATATATTACCAATATAAATTTCTAAATCTATGACCTTTCATTGTAAATGCAAAATACGTGTTGATATTATTTATTATGTCATAAACATTATGCACTACCCAATTCTAAAGTATGTTTTGTTTATGTGAAATATTTTGAATGTGAATCAAAGAACATATCAAACAGATACGAAATTTATCCACCCAAAAGAGTAATCATCCTTTGTATTTGTAATAACTATATGTGAGACGTGTTTATAATTTATTGTTTGGATGATAAGTGAGGGCAGAAAGCTTACTATAAATATTGCCTTATATAATAAAACAAAAGAAATTTGGTTTGGAATGATTAAATGTTTACTATATCTTTCTTAAGTTGTCATATGTGAGTTCTTAAAAGATGATTTATAAAGTAGACTAGTAAACTCATGATAAACATTAAGTATACTTGAACTAATTTCTGTATAATTACACACAACTCTTACTATGTGTGTAAAATTGACCATGAAAAGAAATTAATTTAAGTCATAAGATCTAACTTACAATGTGTGTGTGTGTGTTTTTTTATTTAACGGAAGAAAGGAAACTATTGAGGACTAACGCCTCAAGAATGCCACTGATCTTTGATCATCCTGGAGCAACAATCGTAGTCCTGAAGCTAGGTTCTCCCAAAGAGACCATCGAGTCATAATTGAAGAACTCTGCTTAGCGAGTACAGTATGTGTTGAATCTCATAATATGCCCTTATGAATTTTGTCTAAATTGTTAAGAATAAATTTAAGATTTCTACTTTAGAATTTTACCAAGAGGGCATGCATGAAGTGATCTTATATGATTATTTTGGGAAGTAAATTAAATTCAATTTGAAAGAATTTAGAACATAGGAAGATCATTTTGATTGGTGACACATAAAAAACTATAAAGATGTGATGTCGTCCCTTTGAAACAGCTATGAACTTTTACGTGGCTAATGCAAAAATTCAGATTGCTTTAGAAGTACTAAGGACAGTTCTCGCACTAAAGGGCATTAAATACTAAATATCCAAGTATTTAGTATAAAATTATTCATTTACTACAAAAATAAAGGATTGTTTCGTGTACCATTGCTCCAGTATCGTTGACTGAAAAGAAAGCTTAGTTCGACATGAATCATATCAACGTACACGTGGTTCTTTGCTCTAGTTAGATTTCCAAGAATTAATTGGGTTTCAATGAATCAATCCACAATATGAACGAAGCAGAAAAAGGAAAAAGTGAAAAACAAACTGGAATACTGCTACTCGTAAATGCATATATTCGATCGAATTAATTTGCTTTCTTCTTCTTCTTTTTTTCACCAATTAGCTAGGGATACAAGTTTGGTGGTACACTACAACAAAAGCACCTTTGGCTATAAAAAAATGTCCCTAAATATCCAAAAATCGTCGCTAAAAGCCATTAACAACGACTTATATTTATCACCAAAAATGTCACCATTTTTGCTTTTTTGCTGAATAAGAAGTAAGTACCTTCATCTTTACCTTCTATTAAGCGGAATTATTTGATCCATTGAATTTTTTAATTTTAAATTTATGGAGAGACATCTTAATAGTAAGCCCTAGATTTTCAAAGAAACTCTATGCTTTGATACCGATTGCACGTAAATAGAAGATATGGGAAAAATAAAATTTACAAATTTCCTAATTCAATTACCTATATTTATAAATTGAGAGATATATATTTTTATTATTGTGGGAGAACGATTCAAAATAGAGAGTATGATATATTTTGCTAAATATATAATAACATCTAAGAATTAGGGTTGGATTATAAACCCGGTCGGACCACAATAAAATTTAATACAATATCTCATACATTAGTATGTTGTTAATATATGTTGGGTTAATAGGACAATTATATTAGGTAATGACATTTTGTTTTAACATTGAAGCAGAAATATATATGTGCAAATTAGTAATTTATTTTGTAACTTTTAGTATGTTATTACTATATGTTGGGTTAATAGGACAGTTATATTAGATAATGACATTTTGTTTTAACATTGAAGCAGAAGCATGTATCCTATTTTATTTTTCAAAAAAAGAAATATGCATCCTATTTTACAAAAGATGCATAGAAGTAAAACGTTAATTTTGTTTTCATATATTTTGTCTTTTTTCTGTCTATGGTAACTTCACCTAATGATTATTTCAAAACATTAACAGCAAGTTTTTCTTATGTCTCATCGACAAGACCACCCTGACCATCAACGGAACATATATTTTGATGGTAAACTGAAACAAAAAGGGTAAGGACCTTAACCTAACACATGGCAGCTCACGTTTCGGCATTAAGGTTTGAAAATTTTGTGTTTTCACAGAATCTTTAGTTTTTGTTTATATTTGGAATATTGTACTGTTATTTTCCCACCTCATAATCAGTAGGTGTGAGAATGTGATGAAGAACGACTCGGTTGACTGAAAACGTTGGCAATGCAGGCGAGGTCAGCATCAGTTGTTGACGATCAGAATATAGAATATATCTGCCGTACCCTTCAAAATCATCAGGAAGAAGAAAGTTCCTAAAACCCACCTCGATACCACAGAAAATAAAAGATGCTTCTACCAAGAATAAACTATGTGCCGAATACGAGGATTGATTAGAAAGGCCTAATTCACCCCAAAAGCTAGCTTAAGAGGGAGAAATTTGTACACTATTTAAATTGTTGAATGTTCTCATAGTTGTCCGATGTGGGATTCTTGACACACACCCCTAGTCCAAAGCAGGAGTGGATATCTGATGAACATATTGAGCAAAGGGACAAAACCGAGTACCGCTCCAAACCATCGAGACAAGCAGGCTTGGATATCATGTTAAAAAGGCCTAACTCATTCCCAAAAACTAGCTCAAGAGTGGGAGATTTACACACTATTATAAATTATTGAATGTCCTCGTAGTTGTCCGATGTGAGATTCCTGACAAGAGCACGCAACAGAAGGCAACGTACCTAGCCACCAAATTCCATCAGCATGCAACTTTTTCTAGGGAATACTACTCGTGTTTTATTGACATTGACCCACCTGCCTAATTAGATGTACAGGTTGAAGGACAAGGGAGATCCTATTCCGATCAAAGAAGCTTAAGAGGCTTAACCTTCAATTTTAATATAATCTCTTTTTTTTTGGGTAAATCAGAACTTGATAAATAATAAAAGGTTATGTACAAGCAAGAGCTACCAAAGGTGTGCTCAAACACGCAAAAGCAAAAGACATGCATCTAACTGCCCTGCCAGCAATTTCGCCTAGTCAGAGTTTACCAAAGCCTATTAGAATAGAACATGACAAGATCAAGCTCAAATCAATCACATAGACAATCATGAGATCATCAAATCCTGGTAGTCGGTATGTATTTGCTCAGATAATGCCCACAGCAGCTACCCTAGGTAATAGTTTACAGTGCATAAACCATTGCCTAGCAAACTCCATGTAA
>JANKOD010000006.1:8055730-8068106 GCA_026284645.1 Erythroxylum acuminatum | reverse complement strand
TTTTAATTTTAACTATATTTTATTTTGTAATAAAAATTATTTATGCATATAAATATTATTTAAAATATATTAAACAAAATGCAAAGCATAATATTATATAATTTTAAACTATATAAAACATAAATGAAAATATATCTAACCAAATCTTTTATATGGATTATAACAAAAGTAAAACTAATATAAAAAATAAATATTAAAACATATAAAAAAGTCAAATAATATCATATAAATCTCAAATAAACGTGAAGATGTGTTTGTGGGCATTATGAGAATTATGTGTAAAACATAAGGACAAAAGAGACTAAAAAATAGGCTCATTAATTGATCTGAAAAATCTACCTGAAAAGGTACTTTTTTGAGAAGCTTCAAATTTGATCTTCTTAAAAATTTGTATTTTAGCTGTCAAAAAAGTTATATCTATTAAAAAAGTACTTTTTTATTTTATAGTCAAACACTCATTTTTCTTAACAAACTTTAGCGGTGAAAAAAAATGCTTATTCACCTTCTAAAAGTTCAACCAAACAGACACTAAATCCACGGTATTGTATACATTTGCCCTATTGTACTAAATAATAATGGGTATCACCATTTCACTGTAAATTATCTAAGCACAAAAGATAAGAAATAAGCTCTAAATCCGTAACCATGCATGAACCATTTTTTTAAGGTAACTAATAGACTATTCAAGAGCTTGCCTTAAAAATAAAATTATTTTCATTGATCAAAATAAATATTAAGGATACGCTAATACCTCGGAAGCTCCAACCATATTTCCTTGTCGCTAATGCCCAACAACTAGTTAATTATACCTTAAGAAGAAAGTAAGAACGCTCCATTACTCCAACAAAAAGTCGAAACTTTCAATCGTGAAAAGAACTTCGCTTAACCTTTTCTAAGTAGAGGCTTATTAAATTCGATTGTGTCGACCTCGTGGCTCGTGTGATCACCTAACTATTTCTCTATTTTTCTTCCGTCTCTTCCCTTATTTTATCACTAATAATAGTTTAGAAGCTGCTCTTCCCTGGGTCACTGCTAACAAAATGGATTATGAGAGATTTATTAATTAACTCAATATTTGTGACGTTGAAATCCATATTTTATTTAATGTTAGTAAATTAAAAAATTCAAGAATTACGGGTTTGAACAATATTTTAAGAACTGAATCGGAAGTTTAAGGTTTAGATGGTATTAAACCGTCATAAAACTAACTAAATATTAAATAAAATTAAAGAATTTAAAATATGATTAAAAAATATTTTTCTTAACTTTCATAAAATTTGAAGTTTAATTAAAAAATAAATTGTTAAATAAAAATTAATTGATTTATTTTAATGTATAAAAACTTATTAATTTGAATAACATAATTGTCGCCGCGGACTAACAGTATAATTATAATAGAATTCAGAATCTAAACTAACTCTAATTGCTTGCCGACTGCGGGGAGATGGAAAAACTATACGTGCCATGCAGAGCTGGCCGAGCTAGTAGTACGTTATACGTAACAAAGAGACAGACAGAGCTTTGCTCAATGTCAAGATTATAGGACAAAACCAGAAGACGCCGCTGATATTGATGAAAACTACGCAAAGTTAGGCTATGGCTGCTAGTTTCACAATCCTGGTTGAAACTTCACCTAATTTTGTTCGATTCTTTTCTTGCTGCCCAACAAATGTATTAATCGAAAAATTGTTCCAGCAGGTCAATCTTACCAAAGAATAGTTGGTAATGGACATGCACAGAACAAAATGTAATAATCGAATTAATGTTTTTCGAGTCGAAAGGAAAACAAATGCTTAAGGAAATGGAAAGGAAATACTTACCTAATATTTTGGCAACAAAAAGAATATATTTTTTTGGGTCTTAGATCAGAGTGTCCACCGGCGAATCTAGTGACTAATCCTTTCGCTGACTTGTAAGCATCTCACAAGGTGGAGAGGTGGCTAAGAAAATTAAAACATTCCGTCGGTCATCATTCAAAGTCAACAGTAGACTTCTCTTTCCCTCGGTTATACTTATAGTGGACTATTCAAGAAAGAACTTTTTTCTTTTCTAGCATTTTATTATAGTAGTAATTTTCAACCACCATGGGACTTAATATCGGAACCAATTAAAAGCCTCGTATCCTATTCGATTACCTCTAACTTGCGATGATCAGTAACCAAAAAAAAAAGAGCAAGAAGAGTTACTACTAGGCAACTCTGTCTCTTGTCTATATTTTCTTTGTTTTATAAGTTTAAATGAATGTTAGTAATAATGTATTGTAAAAGCGAGCCTGCTACAACATCAATGAAATATCAAAATTTTCACATTAATTTTATACATTTTTCTATTATTTTTTTGGATTCGAGGAAACCCTATAGGCGGACCAAACGGAGTCACCTCTCAGAAGGCCAAGTGGCTACACCTCAGCAGATAGCCAAGCGGCTACACCCCATCACAGAGGGCCACACTAGTTCTCCACCCATAAGTAAAACCCCGGCTGCCCCATACAAACACTAACAACTAACGAAATCTTTTATTTGTACCCTGATTTACGCAAATTACTATTGTCAACAATAGGTATTTACACTACATAAATTTAATATGTGGAATGGAGGGTAGTCATTTTCAATATTAAAACCTTCAAAAACTGGAGATGAGCCATAATTGTAACCATCCAATGTAGAGCGCAACTTTTTTGAACGTATGCACCGAATTGACTGGTGAAAGAAGAATAAGAAAGGTCATTTGGTAAGAAAAGTGAAGGACATATCTAAAGGTCCACATGGAATTTCTCTTTCAAGGAAAGTTCCATTTATTATTCCTACACATTTTGGTTGGTTATGGTATTTCATTTTCGCCTATATAAATATTCCGTGCATCACGCAGTGGTCCCTCTCTCCTCTATTCCAATAATTTTTGGTATTTTCAATCTTGCCTTAGTAGCCAAATAAGGGTTTGTTTGATTCAATTGAAAGAATGGTAATAAAAATTATAATAAATATGGTCGTTATATTAGAAGTATAAAGTATTGTCTCAAAAGAGAATATAAAAATACTATTCATCTGATCATATTATATAAGTAATTATCTTTTTTCTTTACTTACCAATTCGTTTCTTTCCATGCCAACAAACCAAACATCTCCTAAGTATCAACGCAGCCAAGGTGGTATGTGGGTCGAGGTGCTTATTTTCCCAACTTACTTGTAATATGTTTTGTTAATAATAAAACTCCTATTAAAGACTTGTGTATGTAACTCAAGGAGTGTGATTGAGTGGTAATGACTCATCCATCCTTAACCAAAGGTCAGGGGTTCGATTCTTGTCTTTGGGTATGGAGCAGTCTTAAATCCTTGGGCCAGCTGTCCCACCCTGTGAGGTGCCTACAAGCCAGCAAGGGGACTAGTCACTAGGTCCGCCGGTAAATACCCTGATCTAGGACAAAAAAAAAAAACACTTGTGTACGTCTAATGATATATTCATGAATCTTTATCTTAAAATAGAAAATATAAGTTCTATTTAACTATTTATTTTAGCCTAACAGTTTAATGATAAGGCTCTCCTAGTCCTAGTCCTAGTCCTATATCTATGAATTATTACCAGCGGAAATGCGGAAACATGATGAACTTCCAACATATTTATTTATAATTTTGATTTCTTTTGTATCAAAACTTCATTTTCACCTCTTAAAAATCTTTCATATTTTCTAGTTCAGCTTATTACGCTTCTATTTTTCTTATATTAGTATTTGAGAGTTATTTAAGTTGAAATAAACTAATTAAATTTAAAATAAAAAGTATTCTATACATTATGTATTACTGATAATTGTATAATACATTTCATTCTTATACTTTTTAGATTTATAGTTAATTTATTTCTATTTTCATACTTTCTTATGTCAACAGTTCAATTCCCTTGCAACTTGGTTGATGCTACCCATGGTCCCTCTTTTACATGATTATGATACTTCATATTAAAAAATAAAGTGACCATTTATGAAATTGCTGTAAGGAGTCAATTATTAACTAATAGGTAAAGTTTTAATCATAATAACAATACATAACAAATTTGGGCAAATAATATTGGCTTTATGTTAAGTTGTTTAAAATTACACATCATATTTACAATTTCATATATGAAGTAATCAAATGTTACTGATACAATAACTCGACTTGATTCCTAAACTTGGCCAAAATTAATTAGTTCGATTCAAGTTTAAGAATATAATTATATCATTAAATGAGAAACATTGGATTATTCTATAAATAATATTCAATTACGTGTGTTTCGCTGTTAAAGTATAAGAAGGTTTCAAGAATTTAAAAAATTAAGAATTTTTTCTAAAATTTTCTAAATTAAAGAGTAAGAATAGGTCTTTTACCTATTATAATATAATTATTAGGATAAAAAATTAAAATGTTATGGTGATATTTTTGTTCTAGATAATTATTTCATATTTTGTTTTATTGGTAGCAATAACTTAAGAATCAAAAAAATCATATTTAGAAGTATAATTATTATAAGCCTCAAAATTCGTATCAAACAATGGTCAAAGGAGAATAGAGGCATGACAAAGTCGTTACTCTTGTTTTGACTCGGTGTGGCGTGAGAACAAGTCTATAAATTCCAAGCGACCGAGTTGCATTTGTGTTCAGTGCGTGTGTGGCTTCCCTTTTTTGAGACCTTTATTTACCTACACCTCCCAAGAGGCCAAGACCAAAACAATACTTCTTTCTTTCCCCTGTTTTTTCTTCTCTCTCCTCTTCTCTTATTTCCATAAAATCCTGCAGAATCTTCTCAAAACTTCAGGTAAGTTCTTCCCTAAGCTCTCCGCAGTTCCAAATTCAGTTTTACTTTATGCGTACGTCGTTAACCTTTATGTGAATATATGCAGAGGTTTCGAACTTCGAAGGGGAAAATGACTAACCAAAATGTGGTTGTATGTGCTGCCAAGTCCGGGATTGATAATTTTACGACTAGAGTAGTCTTGCCCAAGTCCTTATTTTCACCTGTGGCCCCATCTCCAAGAGGGAGAAATTGCATCACCGTAACTAGGCCGACGTTTCCTGGAAAGGTAGATAATGAAGAAGGTGGTGGTGGAACCAAAGTAAGTTCCTGGGTTGATTCAATGAGAGATTCTTCACCTACCCGAGTCAAAACAGCTTGTTTATCTGAATCCGATGAGAAAAGAACATGGATTGTGAGTGTACTTTTATAAAAAATGTTGAATACTTATTTAGTTATTTACAGTCGATACGGATCACTGATGTTTCTTTCTGAACTTTCACTAAAACCAGATTAATTATCCGTCGGCTTTAAGCATGTTTGAACAAATAGTCAGCTCTTCTAAAGGAAAGCAGATTGTGATGTTTCTTGACTACGATGGCACACTCTCGCCAATCGTGGAAGATCCGGACAGAGCATTCATGACTAATGAGGTTAGCTATTTCTGTTATGCTTATTTCAGATTAAACTTTTATTGAGTAAACCTTAGATGTCACTAACATTGTGTTTCTCTTTTCTATTAGATGAGAGAAGTTGTCAGGGATGTTTCCAGATACTTCCCTACAGCTATTGTCACTGGGAGATGTAGAAACAAGGTAAGCATTGCCGAAATGAACTTTCTCTGAAATTTAACACTTATTTCGTCGATATGTCCACTTTGTCATACTGACAGATGCAAGATATTGTAGGTCTACAGTTTTGTAAGATTGGCAGGACTTTACTATGCTGGTAGCCATGGCATGGACATTAAGGGACCATCCAACAGCCCCAAGTACAAAAAAGTGAGCTTTTCTCACGTAACTTGTAATTACACGGCTAGTTTTCTTTTTTTCTCTTCCTTTCTTTTTTTTGCACTTTCCTTAAACGACAATACAAGCTCGTTGAACTTAATTGTTCATTTATTTTTTTAGGGTCGTCGAGGAGTTCTTTTTCAACCTGCTAGCGAGTATTTACCCATGATTGATAAGGTATTTGATTCCCTTTATTACTAAAAGAAATAAGTAAAAGCTACATTCATGGAAAAGAAGTTAACTTTTTTTTTAAAAAAAATCGAATTTCAGGTATATAAGATTCTGTTGGAGCGCACGAGAACTGTTCCAGGAGTTAGAGTAGAAAACAATAAATTTTGTCTGTCCGTACACTTCCGATGTGTAGAAGAAAAGGTATTAAGTGAAATCTAGCTATTCATGTACTTGACTTGGTTATCCTAATTATGTACTACTTTTTAACTTTTACTGTAACTGGGTGTAAATAAGAGTCACTACTTACTAATCATCTCAACTTTGTTGTGACAGATGTGGGCTGTACTAGTAGAAAAAGTTAGGGAAGTGCTCAGTGACTATCCAAAACTCAAGTTATCTCAAGGAAGGAAGGTACTTGGAAAATTTTGTTACTTACAGCCGAAACAAAGTGACATTAACTGAGCAGATTTTGTAATATTTTGATGCTTATTATAATTTTGTTCTTAACTAGGTTCTGGAAATCCGACCAACTATTAAATGGGACAAAGGCAAAGCTTTGGAGTTCCTGTTAGAATCGCTAGGTGAGTATTTTCTCACCATATGTAAATTTATTTCAATGTACATACGTGCCCTTTCGGTTCATGCTTGACTCCTTGGAATGAAAGATCTTGATGACTCTTGCTAATTATGTCTCATTTTGTTTCAGGATATGCCAATTCTAGTGATGTTTTGCCCGTGTACATTGGAGATGATCGTACGGATGAGGATGCTTTCAAGGTATTATATATATGTTCCTTAATGGATCTCCCTTCTTTCATTCTTAGTGCAACTTTTAGATTTTCTCTAATAATATGAAAAACCTATCTTTACACGTTATAGTAACTTTTGAACAATTATTGGTTTATGATACTCAGGTTTTACGCAATAGGGGACAAGGACTTGGGATCCTTGTTTCTAAAGTTCCTAAGGAAACAAATGCTTCCTATTCGCTACAAGCGCCAACAGAGGCAAGTTTCTAATCTGTGTTTTTTTTTTAACCCCCCTTTGATAATTTTTTTTCAAGGTTCTTAATTTTATTTTGGTGTTCCTACTTTTGATGTGGCATAATAAATAAATTTTATCGATGCAGGTTAAGGAATTTTTACAAAGACTGGTAGAATGGAAGCGACTGTCACCACAAGCACGATCTATGGTGTAAAGACTGTCTACATTTTAGATTTGTTTAGGGTTGATTGGAATATGTAATTTTTCTTGTCCAAATATTCTTAAGTGGAAAAAAAAAAGATTCGGGATAAAGTATTCCTCTCTCTCTATCCTCTGGTAAATTCATCCCAACTGTGAGGTGTTATGTGATGCTACTAGGGAAGATAGCCTTCTACAGGTGTCCTTAATTTACTATCTAATTACGGAACATACAGTAATAATGGAAACTTACCCCAAGTTCTAGACGATTTAGTTCCATAAATAATCTCCAGATAAATACATAATGACAAATGTAGAAAGAAGGAGGCATTAGAAATTCATTTTAGATATAAAATGACACTTCTTTATTTTCATATCCAACAAAAACTACACTACAGAATAGAGTTCCTTCTCCTCCTCCGTGTAATGTACCGATCGAGGCGTGTAAATGGCTTTGGGAACATATAGACAACCAAAATAACGATCTTGGTCCTCTTGGAGAAATTTATCACGGCAACCACTTAACTGAATAAAACTGTTATTACAATTGGATTAGCAGTCCATTGATCCTATAATCCGTTCTTTAAAATATAGCAAAATTTGTCCTAATTTTGTAATAAAGGAACCATGCGTATGCTATTGAATCCGAATCATATCATGTGACATTCGTAATGTTTTCTTTTCTATGAACCGAATCGTACGTCTACACCTTTCATTTCAGGATCAAATCATACATCTTCAAAAGTAATTTAATGCAATGCACATCTTATACAAATACTGTTCGTTCCATTGGAGTTCTTCACATACATGGTCTCTCTCAATTAGTAAGAACTCATATCCCTAGAACCTCGGAGTTTTAGCGTTAAGCAGCTGTTATGCATTGTTCGAGACCATATTATTCCAAAAGTAAAGAGAGTGCATTGATCGATAGGATGAGTAGAGGCTTTCTTGTGAAAGAATTTGTTTTATTCACCCACTTGACGTCATTGATTGCGGGATGCTTGCCTCGTGCTCTATTACTTTGCCTTAATAAGTGTGCAGTAAGGTCCCTCTAGTGACTATGGAATGGATAAACTTGTTGCAATCGATCGATTTTTGGTAGAGACCCAAAAACCTTGGCAACTGGAATTGTGGCCAATAGCCAAACAGAAATGTGAATTTCTTGAACTTAGTGTCTCACCACCCCGGTGACCACATCCAGTTAACACTACAATTTTGAAGACTCAATAATGGAGGTCCATGTGACAACAGTTGTAAAAATACCAAGAGAGAGTCAGAATCAAGGCTGTACTTATTGGAAATTATTAAAGCTCGTGATTACTTGAAATGATAAGTTTTGCATGCCTAATCTTTGTTATCGAGGATATATTTAGTAAGACACTCTATGAAGTTAAGACCCACAACATCATAGCTTCAATAGGCATTACAGGACTTTACGATATCCAAATAGGGTTAAATGATTGCTGTCCGCTTACGTCCTTTATGAGTATGATAAGATCAAATCTTTGTTTCTATCAAAGTTTTGAATTATGATTTGATTTGATTATAATGAGAACCTGTATTTTAAATTGCATGGACCGTGATCATAATATTGCCCGATTACGGTTCAGATTATTATTGTTATGATTTATTGCAATTTCAGTTTATCTTTCACAAGTGCAGATGTTGTAATCACCCGTAATTGCAGTGTAACCCATAATATGTAATTACTTTTTAACGGTGGATTTGTATACATAAATATTTTATCTAATATACCTACCAAATTTCAGATTATGATACAAAAGGAATTATTTTTGCTTTAGGCCCCCCTTACCATCAAACCAATTTCTAAATAAAAGGGTGTGTAAATGAAGAGAGTAAAATGTAAACGCATAGACGTCAGAATATCTGCAAGTATTAAGACAGCTTGCATTCAAAACAGCGACGTTTGGCATGAATCAAAGCAATTACATAGACGCATGTTAACGTGAACATATGTCCATCAGTTGCAATCAACAGCAAAGCTTGCTTCTTTCCCTCCGACTTGATAACCAGAGATTTGTTACCAGACATGTGATTATGAAATTAATAATAGCTACTGTACACATCATTGACCGTAAGATAAGATTGTAAAAGCCAACAACTGGCAATGAAGGGAACCCCAATTAGAAAGGAAACTTTCTTGAAACTAAATGGAAATTAATGACGGCTTCTAATAGAAATTGGTCAATAATCAATTAATCATCCATTCAAGGAAATGAAAAGTTGCTAATAAGACCGCCGACATTCTTAAGTAATCTTTAAAGCATGCGAGATACAATTAGTAAACATCTTATCCTCAATCCTTTGTTAGCAAATGAAAATACATTGCAAGTGCCATGTACTTTGAAGTTGAATCGTTTTTAGGGATAATCTTATCCTATTGCACTCGTTTAACCAACATACATGATCTCTTCATCCCAGTCTCAGACAAGAAAAATATTAAATGAAGGCCAGTTACCAAATAAAGAAGAGAGACAAAAGTGACAAAACTTTAGTGTGATAAGCTTTAGTAGTAATAAGAAAAAAAGACAAGGAACAGATCGAGCTGGGACACACTATATAATTAAGAGCATCTATTTACAAGACAACCAAATTGCAAAGAGTGAAACCTTTTGTTCTCTGTTTGATGTATTGTTTATACATATATTTTATACAATCTATTTTAGTTGTAATCCTCAAACAAAGACAACAGGGAGTGCAAGTTCAACATATTAGACTCTAGTGGAAAACAAGGCAATTGCTTAGGAACAGAAATATAGACTGAAACCATTGGACACCTAGATTTGAGAGAGCCCACCTTATTAAATCAAAGGAATCAAAATTTAGTTTTTTTCTAATGGATGGAATTTTTATTTAATGGTTATTTTCAAGGGGTTAGGTGGTGAAAAGGATACCCACTATGATAGGGTGAAGGGAAGCCATGGTTGAAGAGGAGTTGGAATCCACTTAAAGTGCTCAATTTGACGATGACATATTTATTATTTTATGATGTGGGGACACACCCAACATGCTTCCAAAACATTGAAAATACGTCTCGCTTTGCCTGTATCAAACGTGTCAAGAAAAGGTTCCACTAGATTGAACTCTTAGAATAATTATGTAATAGAAGCTCCAATTATTGGTGGAAAAGAGGGCACTTCCTGACTGATAATAATATACTTCATTCAACTGACTCACATTAACAGAATCCATCCAAATCATTCACAACTTATGGGCCTCAAGATTAAACCAATTAGATTTCCCAATAAAGTAGGTTTGCAATCCTTCCAACATACCATGTTTATTGATTAAATTTAGCATTATTTTGACACAATAATCGGTGTTTGCATTCCAAAGTTACAGCCTAACCCCATTGTGCACACCAATTGGACAACTAGACATACCATTTGATTATTAGTTAGTTAACTAGTACTACAATCTTACTGATTATAACTTAAACTGTAAGCATCCGGACCAGTAGCTAATAATTAATTTCAGTGGTTTTGATGTTCTACAATAACTCTTCGAGATGCCAGAATGGTCCGAGTAGCGACGTTGCCACAGGGATATTCAAAGATGTATAGATCTCAGGAGACGTGTCCAGTCCTTCTACGATAAATTGGTCCCCGCTTAGAGGGTAGAGCATCTGCTAGCTTTGACACAGGGGTTGTCCAAGATACATAGATCTCCAGAGACGTGTCCTACTAAATATTGGTCTTTTGACAATAATTTTTTTTCAGTTAGTATCTAAAAAATTTGTTCGTTTGAAGATATTCGAGTATTTTCCCTATATGTCCCTCACTGTCAAAAAACAAATACATGTTCCTTTTCAATTAGAAACATCCCTACACACAAATACATACATACACACACACATATATATATATACTAGCAGATTAACTGTACGCAAATGCGCAGTAAAAATGCCCAGTGCATTTAATTAAAATTGAAACGGGTAAGAAATTTTTTTTAATCAGATAAAATTTTAAAGATAGGTTAATCTATAAGCTTTTTAATTTGTCTCTGATACAATTTTCTGGATGGTTACGTGTTTTTCGAACAGTTTGAAACATGTCGATATAGCGATGAGTATGTGTGAAGTGAATGACAATAAACGATATACAAATGCACAAGAAGGGGGGTTAAGTTGTATATTCATTTCGTTAATCCCCTATCGAAAATTGTCGCACTCAAAGTAAGAGAGTTGAGAGAATGTAGATACAACAGATTTATTCTGGTTCACCACAAACGGTGGGCTATGTCCAGTCTTCAGAGATTTTTCTGAGATTTCACTATCTGACAATATGTTATAAGTATTGTTTGATATTGAGCCTCTTCAGGTCTCTTACAATAAGTATTCTTTTACTGTTAGCCTCTTCAGGCTATGTTACAGAAGATAATTGCTCTAGTTTTTTTCGGACAATGAGATTTTTTAAAATCACAAACTTTAGCAGTTCGACTCCGACTAATTCTGTAAGTAACTCAATCTGAGAAGAAAACTGGTTTGTGCCTTCCGTCTGTTTTCGGTTTTGCGCTTCCGTCTGTTTTTGGTTTTGTGCTTCCGTCTGCTTTTTAGTTTAGCCCTTCTGTCTGGTTTTCTTCTGTCTTCCTTTCTATTTGCGCCTTGCATCTCACTTTTCGTCATCTGATTTCTGTTTGTGCTTCCGTCTGTCTTTTTATCGTCTGACAATTGCTTTGTATTTCTGTCTGATTTTATTTGTTCCTTGCATTTCATATGGTTCTGCTTCCTCCTTACTTTCTTCTTTCATTATTATTTATTGCTCATCAAAATCATTTATGTAAAGTCAATTTGACTTAACAACCTTTCCCTTTTTGATGATAACAAATATTAGTAAGAAAGTATTACAGAATTTTGTACACTGAAAAAACAAAATATACTCTGGAAATAGAATTGCTTTTACTACTCTTCTTCTTTTTCCTTTCTCTTCTCTCTTCTTTCTCCCCCTATCAAAGAATTCCTTCTTCTTTTTTCTTTCTATTCTCCCCCTATTTGTTATTGATTAAAAATGACTTATGAGCGAAGATGCTTCAAGATTTCTGACATCGTTTCCTTAATTTCTTTCAGTTCTTGCCGTATATGAACAATTTCCTTTGTTAAATCACTTAATGAAGGAGGTCGACTGTCATCCTTCTGTTGTTCTTCTTCATAGGCAATAGTAGTGGTGTATGCATCAGAAGATAGAACCAGTGCTTCACTTATAACAAGGGTAGGAGGTTGAACAGGTAGG
>JANKOD010000006.1:8034219-8045503 GCA_026284645.1 Erythroxylum acuminatum | reverse complement strand
CTCTTCTATGACGTCTTATTCAACGTCGCAGAATACTTAAGCATTCTATGACGTCTTAACTCAGACGTCGCCTAAACCTATTTGCTACCCACTATCTACGACGTCTATTACGACGTTTTATTAGACGTCGGAGAAGGTAGTCTGCGACGTTCTACGAGCATCTACGACGTCTAAAAGACGACACAAAAAGGGTGTTTTTGTTGTAGTGCGTGCTGGAAATGCTGAAATTTGTTGAAAATGCTCTATGGGTTTTCTGTTACAATCGTGACAAGTAAGTCACGTGACTTACTTTCATACTCCCAATTTTTCTCTTTTCTTCAATTTCTTATTTCCATACACTTGAATACACATCACATACCTTTTGAAACATAAAATTAAGATTCAAATCATGCTCAATATTATACAAAAACTTAAAATATAAACAAATACTAATAATAACATAACTCTAAGCCTGTATACATGATAATCATCTAAGAAATACTCAAACCTACTTTTAAACATCTATCAAAAGATGGTACAATTTACACATATCAGCTGCATAACTACTCCTTGTGCTGCCAGCATGACCATCTAACACCTGCAGCTTCCACCGCTATCACATATCTCCGCTTCAATCCTTGTTATAGACCAAATTTGTCCAACAACGCCGAACGTCGCCAATCCCTCCATCGACTGCCAGTGCCACTAACTAGTCCAAATTTTGTAGCCACGAGTAGTTCCAGAATAAAGTTGCAGCCTCTATGTCACTGCCTCTCTAGTTGCTTCCTTTTCTACGTGACATGCCACTACGTCTAGAGTCAACCGCCCATTCTAAAAGCTTCTCTAATGTTCACCATCATCACGCTTACGCTCAACATATTCTAGCCACTGCTAGATTTCAGCATAGCACCCATAACTCCAGCAATCACATAACAAAAACCCATGCCACTGGTGGCTCACAACTAGTACTTAAAACTCAGCAACAACTCAAGCTAACCATACAAATCCCAATCGAAACTGTGGTTTCTTTTCACTTTTATTAATACTAGCTTTTTCTTATGGGTTTCTAGAACCCCAAAGTTAAAGAGACGTCAATTGTGTCATGCGATTGATTTTCTAGATTTTCTTATTTTGGGCTTCTACACTGTACTTATAAGTCAAGTTTAAAAATTCTTATTCTTATATTATTTAACAATTAAACGATTTAATTCAATTCCAAATTAAATTGTAAGGTTTTAAGATTTCTAATATGAACTTTTCATATTTCTAGGTTTGTAATATAAACTTTTCATATTTTTTATTCAATTCCAAAATTGTAAGATTAATAATAATAACATAATTTAATCAAATTACATAATTAAAGCCTACTCTGATATCACTATTGAAAAATCAGGATGATATCTGACCTAGCCATAGTAGAATAATTATGAAACTCTTTCATATTTTGATTTTCCAAAACTCAAGATCATTTTAATTCTATAAAATGATTAACACGTAAATTATAATAAAGTGTAAATCTTAATTCGTACCGATTCCGAAGCTTGATCATATTCTTATCGTATCCCTCGAGCCATTTTCATAACTGATTCATCTCAACTATCGTAGTCACACAAGTGTCTGGCCTCTTACGGAATCTATAGAACATGTTGAGAGAACTCTGTAACTTTTACAGATTGTGTTAAACTAGAAGTACTAGCTCTATTGGAGCTTAAAACTATTTATAATAAGTTTAGGACAATTTAGTAATTTAATTTAAATTAAATTCTAATTTCAATTAAACTTTAATTAGAATTATAAATAATTTTAGTTAAATACGAACTAAGCCCAAATAAGATCCAATATCTCATATTGATCGTTATTTATTAAATATATTATATTTAAACATAAAGTTTCTCGAACTTTACAATCAAGTCCAACTTAATTAAAATTTCTTTACTCTCTTCAACTTATTTTTCATGTGAGATTCATTAGGATTCCAAATATATGTTAGCAGTGATTATTATTTATAATTATAATTCATAATTAGAATTAATTTATATTTACTTTTCCAATTAAACAATTTATAATCATACATCAAGATTGGCGTCTAGTAACACATCATGACCATCCAAATATTTAGGAATGTTAAAGTAGTTTTAACTAACCTTTCTGTGTATGATTTTTTTCATATAATTCAATTCTTTCATCATACAATGTTCCAAGCTTGGAATTAATGTATACTCTATTTTAAGTCCAATCATATTAGTTCTCCATCATAAGTTATTAATTCAATTAATAACATTTGTAAACTATTTACAAAACATCATTCCACTTTGACCAGGGATTTCCCAAATTAATACTAATCGAGAACAACAGAACACTCTCCCTAATTACTTTAAGGTGATAAATTCTATCTTGATCACTCAATTACTTTCATATAGTTCATCTTACATCTAATGATTACCAGTTGAACGATCTATGATTAGATTAGGTCATAAGTAGTATCAAGACATATCAATGCCTATACAAAATCACTTTGAAGACCTTAAGTTAAAGGATCAATTATACAATCACCATAATGAGAATTTCAATAGATATACAAGTAATGTTCTAAATGGTTTTCTCATATTAGGTCAATTTAGTAAACTTGTTCTCTAACAAGCACTCACACGTTTGTTTAAATATCTTTATCCTTTAGCCTACGAGATCAATTACTTCCTTCACAAGGAAAAATATAACGTATGCTAGTCTTTTTGCATTCTACTAATGTCCAGTCTTAATAGAACAATGATTAGGAATAGTTTAGAGATAATACAAAAATGCAATATGAATCTCATTATTATAATCTCATTATAATTTCATTTGCAATGTATAATTATCTCATGGACTTTATCATATACATCTAAACATGTAGAAGATAAAGAATGCACTTAAATTATTTTTTTCACTAAAATACAACCAATCGATCGTTTATAAGGAATAAACTAACATAATGGTCATATTCTATATATATAATATCACTAATAATATAATGGGAGAGTTTTATTTAGCTATATTTCTTATTTAATAGTGGAATGGATCTCAATCATTTAGTCTGGTCACTTGATGAACTTACCAGATTAAAAGTCATAGATATATAAATTGGTCCTCTCTCTACTAATTAGGGTAACAACTTGTTTTCCATCAAGTTTCTGTAACTGCAAGAGATTCAAGAGAGACAAACCAATTTTAACCAAGAACACGATGAAGTTTCTCGATCTCTATTTAATAATGACATCTTCTGCATTTGGTACCCAATATTATACTCTTATGATTTATAACTTAAGATCCTATAAATTTCAATTTTGATTTATGTAATAAAGATCATATTTTTATATGTGGTACCCATAGCATTTGTTTTGAATAAACAATTTGTTCATCTATATTACTATGATTATTTGATGATGATTGTCAAATATTTTAATGTTTGAAGAGTTTTGTGATTATTCACTATTAATGGTTTGTATATGATAAAAAATATAAAGAAAATTATGGTGATGGAATTTTAAATATCGCAAACTAAAACAATGCATCAAGAATATCAACGTTAAATCTCATACATCTAAGACCTTTGTTTTTTCTTAATTGTTGAATTGTACAAGAAGCATGATATATGCTTAATTGATTATACTTTTACTCCATTACACTTAGTGATTAATGATATGAAATTGCTTAAGATTCTCACTTTAGTTCATATACAGTTTTAGGCACAATTCGGAAGCGATTAAGCTAAAGTGAGTCGAAATCACTATATTTGGGGCCATTTTTTGAATATTCACATTCACTTGTCTTCATAGAACAAGAAGAAGAAGATTAAAGCAAAAGAAGACAAGATAAAGCATAAAAGAATGGAGGGCTAGAGCATTACTCATGGTTATTCGAAAATCGACACAGCCGTGAGTGTGCATGAATTTGCTTATGAAGGGCTAGCGTTTAATGGATAAAGAGGACAGGTGTGACATGAAGAGGGGTTGGCATAAGGAGCAACCGAAATTGGAGAGAACCAGCTGCCATTCCACTAACATTGAACACAAAAAGAATACTTGTGTGTTAGGTGGCCTACTGGAGCATTACTCACAGTGTTACACATTTATCCTCTTCATTATTTTAGAAAGACAACTGTCCTAAATACTCGGCTGCAGCTGGACAAGAATGAGTGAAGAACAAAAATTGGAAGATGGCTAGTGAAACAAAGGTGACAGTCGCACTTGGTGAGCAATGGCTGAAGCAAATGCATGAGTATGTCAGCTAAGGAATAAAGGATAGTGTGTGGAGGCTGAAGCAAAAACGTTAATTTTGTGGCTAGAAAGCTTCTCATGGTTATGAGAAGTCTCTTACAACCGTGAGAGGCCCATGCACAACGGTGCATAGGTATGTCACACCTGTGACACACCAAGTCACTGATGTGACACAAAGACAACTCACTCAAACCCTAATTTTTAGTATAAAATCTTCATTTTGTGATGGCATAGTTTATGAAAAGTTTGGCGTTTTCATTTGGGAATTGAGAGTGGGTTTCGGGAGAAACAATAAGGCGAGGTAAAAGAATAACTAATCAATGAAATATCTTTAAGTAGGGCTTATGCAGAGATTAAACCAAATAATTGAGTCCCTAACGAATTCATGACTTCTCATCATTACATGTTTTCTTTAATTTGCTTTCAATTCGTTATTTTAGCTTCATTTTATTTTCTTGTTTGATAAACCAACCAACCACCCATAAACTAAACACCGTTTAATTTCATTTCAAAAGCTTTACACACACTTTCTGTGGGATCGACCTAGACTCTCCACTGCTACAATAGTAGGCCTAGTTTATTTTGTGTAGTGTTACAACTCGCCACCAAAGCATGCCTCTAGAACTATATTACAAGTATGACTTTACTTTAGAAAATGTCCAGTAGTATGACTCTGGAACTATACTATAAGTATGACTCTACTTTGGATAATATCTAGTTTATATAATGTTAAATAAATATTATGAGGAAAATAAGCATAACCACTAGACAACAAGGAAGAACACTAGTTATTGTTTTTCTTTAAGATTCTAATTCAAGTAGAATTAGTATGACTCTAGAACTGTACAAGAACTGTGACTCTACTCTAAATAATGTCCAGTTTATATAATGTTAGATAAATATTATGAGGAAAATAAGAACAATCATTAGACAACAAGGAAGAACACTTGTTTTTTTTTTAATTTAAGATTCTAATTCAAGTAGAATTTTAAAGAAGAAAAATAAGTATAATTACCTTGCGGAGAATTAAACACAAGTATCTTGGGTGAAACCCAAGCATCCTAACCACTAGATAATAACAGATTATCAATGTGGATTTCACTATAACTATTATCAACATTCAAAGTTCATATCTACATCTTTACTAAAGTTATTTTTTATATTTTTCTATTTCTAGAATTTAATGAATTTTCTATTTTATTATAATGTAATGTATTCTACTAATTTTATTAATGATTTCATGTTAATTTTATGCATATTATTATTGAAAATTTAAATGTATGTGTTATGTGTTAAATTTATACATGAAATTATAAAAAGAATAATTTTTTAGTCACCAAAGTGAAAAAATTAATTAATTTTTATCATGTATAAATAGTCATTTATCAATAAAATAATAATGCCTATTATTGAATTAATTACATATATATTATTTTTATAGTTGATAGAATTTGGAATTTAACCAAAGGTAAATTATTACACCATAACTAATAAATATAATAAAGGAAAATCAATATTCACTTGTCAAATATGTTATATATCCAAATATATTGATTATATTTGTTGAGTTTTTGCTTGATTACCTAATAAAGCTTGTGTGGCATTAAACTTATGATAATATATTGTTGAGTCTGCCTAAAGGAAACCTACAATATATTCTAAATGTTTAAATATTTGAATCTAATAATTTATTGAGCATTTATGTATTTGCAACTATTTCTTTTCATTTGCATGCTTCTTTTGTTACCATGTTTAATGGTTTAAACTTCTCTGAATGGTGTGAACAAGTTAACTTCAATTTAGGTGTTTTAGATCTTGATTTATCATTATTGGAAGAAAAGCCTACTGTTATTATGGATATGAGCAGTGAGGATAAGAAGACAAACTATAAAGCATAGGAAAGGTCTAACATATTATATCTTAATTTCAGGCTAATGATTATTGCCAACAACTTTAAGATCAATATTTTACAAGTTGAAAGCGCTAAAGAATACCTTAAATTTATGGAACTCTTATGGATGATTTATATAAATTGAAAATTGAAGTTAATTTTTTGAATCCCTATTTCTATTTATCATACCATTAGAACTAAGCATAACAGAATGAATAATAATTCAACTTACTTGTAGTATAAACATTTAGGCCATATATCCAAAGAAAGATTAGAAGGATTGATAAAAAAAAAACTAAATTCTTCCTAATTTAGATTTTGTTATTCTCAATATATGTATAGATTGCATCAAGGAAAGGCAAACAAACACAGTAACAAAGGAGCCATAAGAAATACTTAGTTCTTTGAAATTATACACATCGATATATGTGGACCATTTAACACCCAATCTTTAAATGGAGAAAAATATTTTTCCCTTTTATTGATGATGTTTTACATTACAGATGTGTCTTTTTGCTTAATACAAAATCTTAAGTTGTAAACGCCCTTGAGGTGTTTGTAAAGGAGGTTGAAAGGCAATTAGAATTAAAAAATAGTTAAATTTGTAAGATCTGATAGAGGTGATGAATATTATGAAAAATATGATGAATCAGGACAATATCCAGGTTCATTTGCAATGTTTCTAGAGAAATAGAGCATATATGCCCTGTATACTATGCCAAGCACACCTTAATAAAATGGTGTTACAGAAAGACATAATAGTACATTAATGGATATGGTTAAGAGTATGATGAGTAATTCTTCATTACCCTAAACCTTGTGGATACATGCAATTAAAACTGTTGTGTATTTGTTAGATAGGATTCCTAGTGAAGCAGTACCTAAAACTTCTTTTAAGTTAAGGACTGGAAGGAAATCTAGTATAAAGCACCTGCATGTTTGGGGTTGTCTAACAAAAGCATGAGTTTATAATCCACAAAAAAAAAATTCAAACAATTAGTGGTTACTTTATTGATTACCCAGAGAAATCTGAAGGGTATAGATTTTACTATCTAAATCATATTCCAAGAATTGTTGAAACAACTAATTCCAAGCTCATTGAAAATGGTGAAGTTTGTGGGAGTGCTGTAAAAAAGGTTATGGAAATTAGTGAAATAAGGGCTAATGTTCCATTACTAATAATGTTCCAGTATCCATATCTATAACAAATATTGTCCCAGTGTTAGAAGAACAAAATAATTCTACACAAGATTTTGATGAAGCAACACCTTATGAAGAAACTGACTTACAACTAATTAATTTAAATGAACTATATGGAACAGTTTTGAGTAAACCTGTAATAATAAGAAGATCAACTATTTCTGATGACTATATAGTTTATTTGCAATAGTCAAATTTTGATTATGGCATTAATAATGATCCTTTTCATGTAAGTCTAATAAATAGATTAATGTTATAAAAGATGAGTTAAATTCAGTGGCATAAAACAATAACTGGGATCTCGTTAATTTCATCGAAGGATCTAAATGAGTTGAATGTAAATGGGTGTTTAAGACTAATTATGACTCGAATGGCAATATCAAACGGTATAAAACTAGACTTGTTGCCAAAGATTATACTAAAAAGGATGGCATTGATTTTAAAGATACTTTTTCACCTGCTTATAGAAAGATTGAATGAGAATAATCATGGCATTAATGGCTCAATTTGATTTAGAGCTACATTAAATGAATGTGAAAATTGCCTTTCTAAATGGTGATCTCAAGGAGGAAGTTTATATGGATCAACCTGAAGGTTTTTTCATAAAAGGAAAAGGCCACATAGTATGTAAACTTAAGAAATCAATTATGGACTTAAACAAGCTTCCCAAAAATGTTATATTAAGTTTAATGATACCATAACATCTTTTAGTTTTCAAAAAAAAATATTGTTGATCATTGTATCTACTGAAAGATTAGTGGGAGTAAGCTTATACTTCTAGTTCTATATGTTGAAGATATTTTACTTGCTATTAATGATTTAGACATATTGTATAAGACAAAAGATTTTCTCTAAGAGAATTTTGAAATGAAAGATATGCGAAAAACATCCTATGTGATAGGAATTTTAATTTTTCAAAACAAATCACAAGGATTGGCAAGGTTGTCTCAGAAAGACTATATTGAAATAATTCTTAATAGATTTAATATGAACAAATTTTTAACAAGGATTGGCTTCATATAATAAGGGGATAAATTTAGTCTTATGTGATATCTAAAGAATAATGTGGAATGTAGACAAATGGAATATATTCCATATGCTTTTATTGTTGACAGTTTAATGTATTTTCAAATATGTACAAGACTCGATATCAGCTTTACAATTGGAATGCTAGGCAGATATCAAAGTAATCATAGTATAGACCATTGTAGAGCTACAAAGAAAATCTTAAGGTATCTTTAAGGAACAAAGGAATAAATGCTTATATATAAAAGATCAAATCCATTAGAAGTAATTGGATATTCGGATTTTGCTAGAAGCATTGATAGTAGAAAGTCAACATTTGGCTATTTGTTTCTGCTAGCAAACGGAGCAATTTCATAGAAAAGTATTAAACAATATGTCATTGCTTCATCCCATTATAGAAGCAGAATTTATAGCTTGTTTTGAGGCTATAATTCATGCCTTATGGCTACAACAATTTATTTCAAGGTTTGGGGTTATCAACACCATTACTAAATCACTTAAAATTTATTGTGATAATCATGTAGTAGTTTTCTTCTCTAAGAATGACAAGTAATTTAGGGGTACTAAACATATGGAGTCAAAATATTTTGTAGTAAAGGAGGAATTTTAGAAACAAAGAGTGTGTGTTAAACATATTAAGATGGAACTTATGATTACAAATATTTGAACTAAAGGCCTTCCACCAAAGATATTTAAGGAACATGTTCAAAAAATGGGGCATAGTTGTATTTATGGTTGTTTTTATGACTTTTTCACACTCTTGAGATTAATAAAATTTTGATTGACAATTTTCTTATTTATTATAAATGTGCACATATATTTTTTATTAAATAAGAAATAAAGATATTGTTTTGAGACATTAATATGGAACTTTAAGATATTTATATATCAGTACTTATGTTAGCTAACTTGATAAATTACTAGTGTTGTGATTAGGGATGGTAGTGGGTTTTCAACCCGATTAATATCCGCACTACCCAACCTAATGGATTTGGATATGGGTAGTAAATCGTAAAAACTGATGGATATGGATATAGATATGGGTTGAGTCATAAAAAATGGATATAGATATGGGTAGAGTAAAACTCGAACCATGGATACCCATATCCTACCCGTTTTTTATTAACTCTATTTTTTTATTTTTTCTTGAATATTTATGGTTAAATATAATAAAATATTAAAATTTTATACGAAGAAACAACTTTAAAATCTCCACTTTACTCCTCAGTACTCACATTTTTCATCATATTTTATTTTCTTATAGGATGATAATAATGCAAATGATATGGAGATAGAGTTTTGAATGTTGTGGAGTTCACGCAAAAACAATTTGAAGCTTTGGATATTTCAGTTTTTGTTCCAGTTCTTGATTGTGAAAAATATGTCTTGTCTTTACACTAGACATTATGATTTTTATTATTCCAATTTTATGTTTTTTTAAGACATACAAATCAAAATCTTAACTTATTATTATTAGAGTAATTTTGATTTGAAGCGTTCGTAAAAATCTGATCTTTATATTTTCTATTTAGAAGTTATATTTTTATGTGCTATACAATCAATGGATATCTAAAAACCAGAACAATCCAATAGATTTGGATATGGGTAGTAAATCGTAAAAACTGATGGATATGGATATGGATATGGATATGAGTTGAGTCATAAAAAATAGATATGGATATGAGTAGAGTAATACCCGAACCGAACCTTATCCATTGCAATCCCTAGTTTTCTAATAAGAAAAGGGCCTTAAACTAGTGGTTGGTTCATGCAAATTGTATATGTGGTGGTTAAAGTTTGGTGCTAATTTTTATCAACTACCAACTTAAAACACCCGAGAGAAGAAGTTGTCAAAGACCAGGCAAATTAGATATAATCCATAGTTTTGAGTTACAAAGTCCCCTCATTGGAGGGAGCCATATATATGATAATGGGATCGCATTTCACTCAACACCGAGAACCCAACAACCCAGACTGTTTTAAGAGAACCAATAACATGCAATGTGGCGGTGACCGTAAGGCATATTTGGTCGCTGACATGTGCATTTTTTGTGGCTAATTTACTGAACAGAGGTTATGATTCTCAATCTCATGAACCTACACAAACCAATCATCTTCTTATGTCTTTGAGGTGATAGTATCACAAATTTGCACACATAAAGTAGGGATGTTGGACCCGGCTACGAGGTCCATGGTATTTTTAATTTTAGTTGTGCCATTCATCCTTGTCTTCTACGTAAATATAACACAGCTTGGTGTAAAATAATTATATTTGGAAAAAATAAAAATACAAAATTATATATCTAAAGAGATAGAAAATTAAGGTTTTAAGATTCATTTTTAATTGATAAAAATCTTGTTAATCTCATAAAATTAATGAGATATTTTGACAAAATTTATTTTTATAGTCTTTGTTTGTTAATTATAAATTCCTGATTTACTTGAATATTCAATTTTTTAGAAATTGGAAACAAAATTTTAGCAATTATGTATTTAAATTTAAATTTACTTTTTTTATTTAGTTAAGGCACATACTGTTGTATTAAGTGTTGGGAAATCTGGTCCGGATCTAATCAAACCGCAGTGGAATAATCACGAAACTCTTCCGTGACTTTTGATTTCCTAAAAACCACAATCTATTTAAATCTATAAAATGATTAACACGAATCATAATAAAGCAAAATTTAATTCGTACCTTATTCCGAAGCTTGATCTTGATCTTGATGCATCCCTCGAACCGTTTCCAAAACTGATCTGTCTCAACCACCGTAGCCATACAAGTGTCCGATCTCTAACGGTATCCACAAAATAGGTTGAGAGAACTCTGTAACTTTTACAGAGAGGGTTAAGCATGTAGTGCTAGCTACATAGAGCTTAAGCCTATTTATAATAAGCTTAGGACGTTTTAGTAATTTAATTGAAATTAAATATT
>JANKOD010000006.1:8022974-8034119 GCA_026284645.1 Erythroxylum acuminatum | reverse complement strand
AAAGCATGCATATTTTTTGACCATAAAATTGAATTCATCATCTCCATCTATCTGCAATTTAGTGTCACTTTCATCACCGTTTGATGGAGCTGATTCATCAGCAACTTTCAAAACCATTCCTCTTTTGTAAGAGGATCCTTCATCTCGTCTAAGTTATGTTTCATGGATCATCAAATTTCCTCTTAGCTAATCAAGTGACATAGTTTCTAGATCCTTCGCAGTTTCTAGGGCTATCACTTTGGGTCTCCATTCCTTTGGCAGTAGCCTTAGATTTTTGTTACGAGTTCATCATTGGGATATATCTTTCCTAAGTTCTTCAAGGCTATGATGATGTTATTGAGTATTCCAAAGAATTCGTCTATGGTTTCTCCCTGTTTCATACTAATAGTTTCATATTGATGCACAAAAAGACTTATCCTATGCTTCTTTACCTCATTTGTTCCTTTAAAGGTAACCTGAAGTTTGTCCCATATTTCCTTTATTGTAGAACAGTAGAATATCTTTTTGTATTCTTCTGGAGAGAGTGCACAAATAAGATGATGTCATGCTTTAGCATTCAGCTAAGCATTTCTTCTATCAACATCAGTCCATAATTTTACATCATTAGTAGCAGGAGCTGTATCTCCCATTTTGATATCTTGCCAGACTTCAATATCCACTTATTGGAGATAAATTGTCGTTCTTTCCTTCCAATATGAATAATTGTTTCCATTAAAATAAGGAGGCTTTGTGATAGATTGTACTTTAAGACTTCTCTAGTTGTTTTCGATGATTTATCATTTGCTATAAAACATAATAAATGTGAAACTAGTCTCTGATACTAAATGATAAAACAAGCATAAGCTAGGGGTGAATTGTTTGTGACTTGGAAATTTTTTTAAGAAGTAAAACAAAAGGAGCCTACTAAAAGTTTAAACGAAAGGGGCCTCTTGCAAATTGAAAACAACAGTAACTAAAATGCGAAAATTTAAAAGTTCAGGAAAGGGAAATAACAATATGGCTAATTTATACTAGTTTGGCTTATAACAAAGCCTACATCAAGTCGCTAAGTATCCAACTTGAGTGTTTCAATAATAAATCTCTAATTAGTAATTTGACAAGCCTCTCTAAGCTCACAAGTAAATATTTTTTAAGGTTCTCCAACCTTCCACACTAGTAGTATTTAACAAGCTTCTACAAGCTCTCAACAAATGAAAGTGCGATTTGCTTAATATGAGCTTCAATGAATATTGATCTCTCTCTCAATGGAGTATTTTCACTTTTTAAGTTTAGAGGGCACAGATGTAACTTTTCTAGAATAAGTATTAACGATACTGATGTATTTATAAAATCTGATGTGTGTGATCGAATGTAGTAGTTCTCCCTTAAATAGAAATTTCTTTCAACTAGTTGTTGCTTCTAAATCAACTTTGATTATGTTAAAACGTCTTTCTCAATATCTTTGATAGAATCTTCAAGTATTTGGTTGTTTGAATAACCCTTTGGTTGTCTCTTCGAACCTACTATCAAATTAGTTGAATAGAAGGATCCTTTGTCCGTACAAAAACGATAGGAGCTTATCCATTCTTCATTTGTCCGAAATGTTTCTTACTATTAGAGTGAGTTTGTTAAATTGATCCCTACAAAATAGAAAAATAATTTTCTTTTTATTTAAAGAGATAACTAAGATATATAATCATTATCTTTCAGGATAAATCCAATAATTTTGAATTTTGAAACGTAACTAAATATTTATTGATTGTTATCATCAAAATCAATAATTTAAAAACCTTAAGCTAACAATACGTAGAAAGTACGTTGTCTATTGTATATAGTCAATTAAGGAATGTTTCTTAATATACAACATGATGACAATTAGATAAGGATAAATAGAATAAATGATAAGAACAAACAAAAGATACAACAGCTTGATTTAGGCATGTGAAAAATAATGACAAACTATGTAATATATGGTGGTTGATATTCTAAGATGTTATTAAACCCCTTAAGCTCACGAAAGGAGGAGATCAGGAGCCTGTCTCGAAGTCATTGAAATGCTGAAGAGAAAAGTAATTTAGTCCTAATATCAGTGATCTGAGTAGAGGAATAAATATGTTAAATGAGTAAAGCTTTGCTAGAGACTAGATCACAAACAAAATGAATGTCAATTTCAATAAGCTTTATACAAGCATAAGAAACTAAATCTAAGGCTAGAAATGTAGCACTAAGATTATCCTACCAGAGGGTAGGTGGTAACCAGATGTAGATTGTCAATCATTGGGAAAACTAGCCAAATCTGCATCATAATAAGCTTGTAAAGAAAGGTTGGGAGATTTGGTAAAGTGAATGCTATAAGAGGGTGTGGATTAGAGATATCGTAGAATTTGTTTCACTGCGAACCAATGAATGTCAATAAGATACTGTAAAAATTGAGATACCTTATTGATAGCCAATTAAATGTTAAGATGGGCGGGACAAAGATATTAAAGAGTACCAACAGTGCTACGATATTCAGTAGGATTAGAGAGGGGAACACTATGATTTTTAGACAATAGGAGACATAGAGTGATAGGTGTATAGACTGGACCTAAGAAAGTGATGAATTAGACCTTTTTTAATAGAAAAAACATAGTCAAGATCATGGATAAGTGTTGTAATGAAAGACGGTGAAGAACTGGTTACTAAATATCATCCACATAAACTAAAAGAAAGGTTGTGTGAGAGTTGGTTTTATGAATGAAGAGAGAGGTATCATATTTTAAGGGTTTAAATTTAGATCAAGAAGTTTTTGACTTAAGCAATGAAATCAGGCTCGAGGAGCTTATTTGAAACCATATAAGGCTTTATGGAGTCTACAAACATAGTAAGGATGATGTGGATTTATGAAGGAAGGAGGTTGAGACATGTAAATAGGTTCTTGTAAGTAACTATGAAGAAAGGCATTATTAACATCAAGTTAGCGAGTAGGCCAATTATAGGATATGGCCAAGGTAATGATGATACGAATAGTTTTGGTTTTAAAAATAGGACTAAAAATGGTAGTGTAATCAACTTCTGGGATTTGATGATAGCCTTTCGCAACAAGATAAGGTTCGTAAGGCCATCATGATTTTGTTTAGTGTGAAAAACCCATTTACAATTGCCAATATTTATGTTAGGTAAGGGAGGAACAAGATTCCGTGTGGCATTATAATGGAAAGCACCGAGCTCTTCAAACATAACTTAGAGTCAGTGTGGAAATTTGTTAGCTTGAGGAAAAGATATGGGATCATAAAGAGTATTTTAGGTGGTGAGAGTGTAAGTGATGTAATCAGAAAAGTGACAAGGGGTATGTATATGACCTCAAGTACCTGTTATCATAGGATGAGGAGGAGGATGTGATGTGGTTGTGGTAGAGGGAGAGGAGGAAGTAGAGGGTAGAGGAAGAAGAGGTAAAGGTAGAGAAATAGGAGAGCAAGAAGGGGAGGTGAAGGATGACACAGGTAAATTTTTGTAGGAAAAGAGATGTTTAAGGAAGCGGACATGACTGGAAAGATGAAGCTTAGAGGTGATGGGATCAAAGTGTCGATAACCCTTATGTTGGGAGGCACAGCCAAGTAAAACACATTGTATAGACTTTGATGTCAGTTTATCTAGACAGTTGGAGCCCAAATAAGAAAACAGGCACAACCAAAGACCAAAAGATGAGTAAAGTCAGATTTAGTATAGTATACGACTTCATAAGGAGATTTGTGATGAAGAATAGGAGTGGGTAAGAGATTGATAAGATTAAAAACAATGGTGAATGCTTCGTACCAAAGAAACTTAGGAGGGAGGCATGAAGGAGAATGGTGAGACCAGTTTTAGTGATGTGACAAATTTTTTGTTCAACAAGACCATTTTGTTAGGGTGTGTAGGGATATGAGATGCAAAGAGTAATTCCACTGAAAAAAAAGATAATGAGCAAAGGTACCTTTTGTGAGTTCAGGAGCTCCATCGCATCAAAAGGTTTATATGGTAGTGGAGAAGAGATTTTAGCGGTGGTTTTAAAGGATTGAAAAAGAAGCAAAACATGATTTTCTTGGGTTAAAGGAAAAATTTAGGTAAAACGACTAAATTCATCTACAAAGATAATGAAATATCGATAACTAGAGTGGGAAAGAGATAGGGACAGACCCCAATTATCACAATGAATTAGTCATAAAGGTTTGACAAAGATACGAGAAGACAGAGGGAATGAAAAACGAACACTTTTTCCTTGAAGAAGAAGTACATAGATTGATGACATTTTTAAATTGAAAAATATGATCTAATCTAGATAATGTGAAGTGACATGGATGACCAAGGTGTTGATGCCATATGTTGATCGAAGTGGAGGCAACTGTGAGAGCAACTGGATTTGTGAAGTGTATTGGAATCTTCATTGTGTAGAGGTTATTATGGATGGGGCCTGCAAGAAGCGGTATCTTGGATTTGAGGTCTTTCGCAACATAATCAAATGGATTAAATTCAATGACACAAGAATTATTAGTAAAAATTTTTGCAACAAATAAAATATTAGTAGTAATATAAGGAATAATCAATATATCTCAAAGGTGAAGAGTACGGGAAAAGATGGGAAAGGTTAAGCTACCAGTGGATGAAATAGGAGGAGTGTGTCCGTTCCCAACAACAACTTAATTGGATCCTTTATATGGTGTGACGAATTCTATATATGAGAATATGGAGTCATATGACCAATAGCGCTAGTATTTGGTAACCATCAGTAACATTATTAGTATTAAAGGGAGCCAGTTCATAATCGAGTTGGATATTAATGACAGAAAAGGTTGTGGCAATATTATTTGTAGTGTGGCGGAATCCAACAAATTTGTCATTGGGTAGCTGGTATATTGTTAAAATTAGTCTTATAATAAGAGGAGGTATGTTGGGTTTGGGTCTGGAAGTGGGATTGAGTTGGAGTATAATTAGAAAAGGACTGAAAAGGTTGGGTTTCACTAAATTGCATAGGCTCAGAATTTGGTGCACTGAGGGGTCCATTGGATAGGCCCCTAAATTGGTCAACCCGTAAATGTGGATGTCCATATTAGGGATGGCAGTGGGTTTTCAACCCAATTAATATTCGCACTACCCGACCCAATAGATTTGGATATGGGTAGTAAATTGTAAAAACCGATGGATATGGATATGGATATGGGTTAAGTCATAAAAAATAGATATGGATATGGGTAGAGTAAAACCCGAACCGAACCCTACCCATTGCCATCCCTAGTTGTGATATATGGAAAGAAATATGTGATGTTGAAGTGTATGACCACCTTGACCTGCATTACGTGGTTTATTATGTTGAGGTAAATTGTGAAAATATTACGAGATTTATTTATGAACTCTTATTGTTTACACTATCAAAATAAAGTTTGAAGTATCGAGCCAAGTTGGAAAATGTTAGAATATGGCCCTATTGGTCATATTCAAAATATATTAATGTTGCTATTAATGTAATAGAAGAGTTCTATTTGGTCTATATTTCCCATTTAACGGTAAAATAGATCTCAATGGTTTATTCTGGTTACTTGATGGATGTAGCAAATTAAAAGATGTTCCTCTCTCTACTAATTAAGGTAAACTACAAGAGCGTCAAGAGAGAGAAACTGATTTTAACCAAAAAGGGGGGAAGTTTCTTGATCTCTTTTCAATCAAGTAGACATTATTACACTCTTATGATTTGTAACAATTGTTTATTCTAAGATCCTAAATTATGAAAGTCAATTTTGATTTATGTCATAAAGATCATATTTTTACAATAACTTTAAATTTTTGAGTAACAATTTGGACTAACATCTACATAACCATCGAAACAAGGACTGAAAAAATGAAAAGGCGAAAAGTCCTAACAACAGGCGTATCAGAAAATGAGCATCAGAGAACAAATGATATTACAGGTATCTCTCTGCTACAATATTTAATATCTTTTATGGTTCTATTCTAGGATCCGGATAATACTTTCTTCAATGAACTTCTCGCAAACACGAAAGAGATTAAAAAGATTATGGTAGCCCTTTATAAAAATAAAAGTATCGCTAGCGATGGGTTTGACATTCCTGAGAAAGAATGCGAGTGCTTTCTGACAATGTGTCAACTGTAAAGTTACACTTGACAAGAACCTTCGCGTTCCCGGTTCCAAAACTGCTTGTTTTCATTCTCGCAGTGACGTTGATCTCCAAAGAAAACGAGACGTTCACTTTAGATTTTGAACTTCTCATGCTGCTTTCGATATCTTTGGGTAACTTACTGTTGGAACTCTCAAGGGCTGTGTTAATATCCCTTGAACTTTTGTTCTCCTGATGGAAACTTGGAAATTTTCCGGTTGCAATATTTTGCTGTTTAAACAAGAGCGAAATTACACCGTGCTGGTATGAAATGCCTGATCTCCCATTTGGATTAAGAACCTGTAACGTGATGTCATATTCAGGATGGGAATGACTTTTTCCTGAAAGCTGGTTCTTGACAACAATCTTCTGCACTTGAAACCTGGGATTTTGTGGCTTAAGGAGAGCGAAACATAGGGCTAGCACAACCGCAACGATTATAATCAGAATTGCAATGCTGAAAAAGCAACACAATGAACAAGAACAACAAAACGATTCTTTTTTTCGTCCTGTATTTCGATGTTCTTCAATGATCAAAGCATTTTCCGGCGGAGGAACGCGATAAATTTGATCTTTAGGGACTTGTATGACGTAAGTTCCAGACTCGAATATGGGATGGACCGGTGCAGCAACAGAATATGGATGATCATGGACTTCAAGGATTGATTCACACGATGAAACTTGGACCCGCTCCGCCATGGAAATATGGCGAGCGGTGGCTAAGAGGTGGTGACGGGAGTTTGTAAATATTGGAGGCGGGATGGGATTGGATGATTGTGGCTTGTGTCAATCGATTGACTCTGTCAGGCTACTGTGGCTTGGATAAAATTTTGATCAAGCTAATATTAGAATTTGTTTACTGGTTCAATTGAGCAATGCGGTGGCGATTGGAGAATCAGTTGTGCATAAAAGGTTGTCGTTAAACTGGTCTTCCAGTTACGAGAACACCAATCATGCTTTGAAGACCACTCAACAATCACAACTTAATTCGTATGCCTAATATAATTCGTTGGCATTTCCAGTTAGCTTATAGGGTAAGGTAGAGGCTATCTTTTTTCTAAATCTTGGCCAAAGAGCCCCTTGATCTTTAGACATGGTTCACTTTCTTCGGGAGTTAATTGATACGTGATAAAAGGAGAAAGCTCAGCTTCGGGTAGATTCGAGAGGGAGAAATCTGTTTCGGCTAAGCAAAACAGCTGTAAGATTTTACGGCCATCACTGGCCGCCAGCAGCACAAAATTGTTTATATAATTCATTTTGTGAATTGGAAGGCAACTAAATTTTTAACGTAAAGACCAAATAATTAAAATGAGTGAAGGAGTTACGGGAAATAATAATTTATAAAATAAGGACAAATATGTCAAATAATCTATAATAAACTATTTCCTACTCCTTTACTTTTGGATAAGATAGATGAATTAATTTATTAAATTATATTATATATGAAATTAAATTTAGTTTAGTTAATTTAATATTTAATTTAGACAATATTTTCAAAATTTTTCATAACTTTGTCAACTGTACTCCAATTAAAATGATTCAAGATTCTATGAAAATTTTAAGAAGAGTTTTAAATCTTTTGTCATTTGAGTGTTTTTTTAGAAAATGTGAAGAACAAAATCTTGTCTACTGTGTATGGAAGTTTGAGAGTTAGGAAGTGATCATATTTATTGAAAGATCAATTACCACTAAAATCACAAAATATTGGCAATCACTCTTTAAAATCTATATTAATTTCAATTCAGATATATTTTGGAGACAAGGAGAGGTTTTAACAAGCCTGCTTCAGGTTTCATATTATTATATTGGCATATTTGACATCTTCTTACATAACTCCTCACATCCCTTTAGAGACCCTTCTAATAAAAAAAAACTCTTAAGTGATTAATTGTTGTACTTTCATGCATTAGAGAGATAATTTTAGATATCATATATTTATAGGGTTAATCGTCAAAAAAAATCTCAAACTTTACTCAATTTTGTTATTATAACCCTAAATTTAAAATGGCAATTAAATATTCAAACTTTTTTTTTTAAATTCTAGCCCAACGTTACTATCTCCGTTAACGTTGCTAACATATCCAGCCATATAAGATAGAAACACTAAACATTTATACATATCAAACTTAATTGAACTAAGTTTTATTATGTTAGTTAAGCAAACTACACCGTTTAGGTTAAAAAAAACTAAATTAATTTGACTCATCACTTCGCTCTCGCACCAATCTCCGCTCCTCTTTTTTCAATTTATTACCTGAGATCAACGAGTCTTGAAGCCCCTTTCCAATTAATATTGATAGTAAAAACGTCACTTTCTTGGATAATATCGATGTTCTACTGGTTGAACATAGGGTGGAAGAAGCAATAGAAGCCATAGATGTTGAAGAGAGAAACTGCCCAGAGCTGAAAGACTTGGGTGATTATTCAAATTTTGAGGAAATGTCGTCTAGATTAGCTTTTTTGAAGAGAAAGTCAATGATTAGGGATCAACTAATTGGGACTGCTGAACAACCTCTAGTTAGCATTCTGAAGCAGAAGAAAGCAATGGTTGGTTTAATTTTTCTTGGGAAGGGTAATTTGGTATACTAACTACCGCTGAAATCTTATAGGTACTATCTCTGAAAGAGTATTGATGATTCCTTTCCTCATGTTCTATGTATCCCGTAACATTTCCAGTTACACTATCCAGGCTTGTCTTTTCAACAATCCCATTGACAACAAAGGAATATGGTTCAATATTCGGTGATAATCTTGTATACACTAATAGGATTCTTCAATGGGCAGAGTGGGAAACTCAACAGTTTGTGCGATTGATGAAGGAGATTATACCTTCTTTGGGGACAACTTCTACTATAGATGCAGTGAGTAGTTGGTTCAGGAGTTTTCTTAATTAGTTAGTTTAATTAAGTCTAATATGTTATGTTTAGGGTTTTTGTCTTATATAGCTAGCCACGTTACAACATTAACGAAGATACTAAAGTCGGGTTAGAATTGAAAAAATTGAAAGTTTGAGTATTTAATTGTCATTTTTAAAGTTTGGACTATAATTGCAATTTTGAGTAAAGTTTATGACTTTTTGTTAATTAACCCATATTTATAACAACCAACCACCATTTTTCCTTTCCATTTGAGGATGTCATATAGTCACAATATTAATTAGAAGCTAAATTTCCTTGATTCAACTTAGTTGATGTCCTAAATCGAGTCATCTTTCCTTCAACTTTCTTAAATTTCTTTTAATAGTTGAGTTGGACTTGAGATAGCGCTAATGTGTAAAGTTTAACAATGATAATTCGAACAAGTGCATTACCAATAAAATTTCTATTCGTTTTCTTATAATTAATCTCATAGCTGTATCTTAACAATTTAGGAAACTAATTTTGTTGAAACAGTATATGCATCCTTTAGTTCACAAAATTTGAGCTCCGTATGATTAGTACAAATTATGAACGATTTTCCACTACGGTAAGGATGACAATACTTGATAAGCATAATTATTTATAGGGATTTCCTTTTCTAGGTGGATAGACACTAATGCTTTGATGCCAATAATTTGTTAACAAAGATGTTCATCTTGTGTTAAAACATTGCTCATAAGACATTACCATATACATTAGTCTTAATAGTGAAAGGTTTGGAATAATTTACAAAAGAAAGGACTGTTAACAAAGTTAGATCAATTTTTAACACTTAAAATGCTTCAACATCTCTCCATTCAAAAGCATCTTTCTTCAAAAGCTCAATAAAACGTTTACTTAAAACGTTAAAATGTTTAATTAATCCTCTATAATATCCTAATAGAATTAAAAACCCTCTCAAGTCCCTCACGTTTTTTAAAGTATGCCAGTTGAGAGCTGACTCCATCTTCGTACGATCAAATGACCGCATTTGAAATTGAAATAATGTGTCCAAAGCATTCAATCTGAGTTGCTCTAAAAATGCATTTGCTGCTTTTGTCTCAAAATTGATTCCAAGTTAAGATCTCTAAGTTCATTCTGATGTGATTTAGATGGTCCTCAATGCTTGGTTATAAACCAATATGTTATTAAAAAGCTAGTATGATCTTCTTAAGTCAGCTTTGTATAGCTCATTCATTAAGTTTTGGAATGTTGAAGGGGCATCAATAAGTCCAAAAGGCATTACTAGGGAGTCATAGTATCATCATGTTATCAAGAATGTTTTATGAATTTTAAGTATGTACATATGATTTTAATGGTATCTTGACCTTAAATACAACTTAGAGAACCATACAGCCCTATATAGTCCACCCAAGACTTTTTTAGTCATAAGGATGGGGAATTTATCATTTATGGAATTTTATTTAATTTTACATATTTGATACACAAACTTAACTATATGTTGACATATAGTAAAGTCAACAGACTTAACCTCGTAGGGAATTCAGATTTAAAGTTATCTATGTGTTCGGATGATCGAAAGTTCACTTAAGGTTATAGTTAAAGTTTGCAGATGGTACATAGTTGTAGAATTGTGTCAAAGAGACATGTGTAACTTCCTCGACTAGGCATGCAGAGTGCATGCTAAGAGGCTACTTCGCAGACGGTTTAACTCAGAAATTTAATTTCTAAGTGGTCTGTGATCCATTTAGTGGCTAGACCCATTTGGTTTTACTGTGACATTCTTCTTACAATGTTGTTTTATGACAACGAAGAATATCACAGGGTCATGGCAATTAAAGATCAATTATTTGGTCATAAAGATGTTGACACGGAAAAGTGACATTAAGATTTGGAGCATTTAAGGACTGAGGAATTGTGAGTCGATCATTTAACTAAAGGACTTCACCCACTTGTGTTTGTAACACAAGTATACAGTATGGGTGTTTTGATGTCATTAGACACTGCCAGTTAGGAGATCGCTATATTGGCTCCATGTACATTTGTACATTTTAAAGTATTATGATAGTATGATGGTTACTGATAAAGATGATCATCGTTTATCCTCAGTATTAAGTGTCATCATACATTGTCATAGTACGTATGAAAGTCTTAAGATTTGTGTCAATCTTAAGCATTTG
>JANKOD010000006.1:8002052-8016242 GCA_026284645.1 Erythroxylum acuminatum | reverse complement strand
CATAAAACATAAGCTCACCGCAAGGGGCTAATTTAAGCACAAAATCACGAATTAAGAGTCAAAAAGTACATTAACAGTTATGAAAATGCAGCCAATTAATAATATAAACTTGGGCTCAATCAATATCTAATCAGAACATTATATGATGAAAAGATTGAATTATATGAAAAAATTATACACATAAAGGTTAGTCAAAACCACTTTGATATTCCTAAATATTTGGATGGTTATCACACATTGCTGGAAACCAATCTTAATTTATGATTATAAAATTTTTAATTGGTTAATTAAAGATAAATTAAAAGAAATTTTAATTTATCTAATTCTAATTATGAATTAGAATTAGAATTAAAATTTATAATCATTGCTAATGTATTTGGGAATCTGATGGGTCTCACATAAAGAACCGGTGGATACCGGTAGAGGCCAAACATTTATGTGGCTACGGTGGTTGAGACGGGTCGGTTTTGAAAACGATTCGAGGGGTACGACAAGATAAAGATTAAACTTCAAAATAAGGTACAAATTAAGTTTTCACTTTATTATGATTTGTGTTAATCATTTTATAGAATTAAAAAGATTTTGGTTTTTGGGAAATCAAAATTTACAAAAAAGTTTCGTAAATATTTTGCTGTGGTAGGGATCAGATTCCGACCCAATTTCCCAACACTAAACTCTACCATGTCTCAATGATGACAGAATCTAGAATTGAAGACAGTTGTATATGTTTCTTTTCTATTCTTTTGTCTCTGCTCTTTAGATTAGGATTACCTAGTTCAACATGCATGTTTTTGAACTTTTTCCTTAAGTTTGACAGGAAATTTAAAGTGATAATAATAATAATTGAACTAACAAGTTTTTTATCTAAAGAGAGACGATTCACTTATTGATGCTTTGACTCTATAACGTGTCATTTTCTCTCATTCTCTACCCTGTAATTTTGAAGTCTCATAAAATAGTTTTCAATTAAATATTCAATCAAAAAGACTAATATAGGTTTAAGAAGTGTTAAGTCTTAAAGTTCGGATCATCGCTCTCCATTATAAGTGACTCTACTAAGATGTTTAGGACTACGGGGTTACTATAAGGATTGACCTTTGGTGTCATACTTTTTTGGTAATGATTAAAGGAGTGTGGAGTTATAGAGTATGGATGGAGCTTCCCTGATGGTGATTGAAGGGTGTGGGCTTAGTTTCTTTCGTTCTTCTATTACTTTTATAACAATTGTCTCATTTGTCATTTTAACATTAGAATTTCATTTGCTTGATTCTTAAGATACTAAAGAATGTAAAGGGCCTTTAGGGTGTTAGTTATTCTATTGGTGTTGGTAGATGGATTGCTTTGGTTTTTGTCCATTGTTCATCTTTATAGTAGAGATAAATCAAATCTTTTAAAAATTTGAGTGATAATATTTGAATATTTCACTTGGTTTGCTGAAACAATACTAGAGGATGGACATTAAATTTATGTACCAACTTGATATGCCTACAAAAATAACTACTAACCCTAGTCTCTCTAGCAAGGATAGTTTAATTTTCAAGTCAATAAAGCTAAATAGTAATAAGTATTCAAGAAAGTCACCAATTATACTTAATGATAGTGGTTAAGAACTGAACTTGAGGTTTCTCCTTTCTATAGGAAATCTTTCGTTGATGTTTAACTGGACTCTAACTATCCTTTATAGTGTTAAATCCAACCTCTAATAGGTAGCTTAGTTGGTATTTGATTATAATCGTATCTCCTAATCCTATCTTAATTAGAATTACCCTTTTTAGATAGTCTTATTTATATTCTACCTATGATGTTCTTATTCCCATTAATTTTTCCAGTATAAGGTCTTCCAGAACTTTCACCATGACTTTTAGAATTCATTTGGTTTTGACAAACATAGGAGAGGGTGATTGAGGAAAGAGTGAGAAAGGGTGCATATATCTCAGAAAACCAATTTGTTTTCATGCTAAGGAGATTCATGACAGAAGCCATACATCTTCTTGAATGATTAATGGAATATTATAGGGATAGGCAAAGGGACCTACAAGTGGTTTTTATTGATTTAAAGAAAGCTTATGATAGGATAACTAGGAAAGTCATGTGGAGGTGTTTAAAATCTAACAGAGTTCATGTTGCTTATATACGGGTTATTATGGATATGCATTAAGGTGTTAAGACTAGAGCAAGGATGATAGGAGGAGATAGAAAGCATTTTTTATTAATATCGAGCTACATTAAGGATCCTTGTTAAGCCCTTTACTATTTGCAGGTAGTTATGGATGAACTTACCAAAAATATCCAAGAGGACGTGCCTTAGTGTATATTATTTGACATTGTTTTAGTAGATGAAATAAAAGAGGGTGTTAGCGGCAAACTTGAACTTTGTAGGGATACGCTATAGTCAAAAGGCTTTAAATTGAGCAGGACTAAGACTAAATACTTAGATTATAATTTTCTAAGCCTTAGGGTTACATCTAATGTGGATATCAAGATTAATACAAAAGCTATACCATAAAAAGATTGTTTTGCATACCTTGGATCCATCATCTAAAGCAATAGCAAGGTAGATGATGACGTAATTCACCGTATTAAATCAGGGTAGCTTAAATGGATGGGCGCCTTAGGAGTTTTATGTGACAAGAAGATATCACTCATGCTAAAAGGTAAATTTTACCGCTTAGTAATTAGGTCAATCATGTTTTATAGGACAGAGAATTGACCCATTAAACAATTGCATATTCATAAGTTAATGATGGTGGAGATGAGAATGATCTGTTAGATGTGCAGCCTTACAAGAAGAGATAAGATCAGAAATGTAGTGGTAATAGATAAGTTAAGGATGACTAACATTGATAGTAAATTAAAGAAGACAAGGCTTTGGTAGTTCAGATGTATTAAAAGAAGACATCTTGTCGCTCCAGTGAAAAGATGTGAGAAGATTGTACTTAATGGCTATAAGAGAAGAAGAGAAAGACCTAAGAAGAATTAATGGGAGCTGTAGGAATGATATAACCCTACTAGAACTTATCGAGGACTTGATACTCAATATAAAACTTTATCAAACTAAGATACAGGTAGAGAACTTTACATAAAGAGATCCTTCTCTTTTCATAGACATTTTGAATATTTTCCTTCGATACTTGTATCTTTTATAATTAGCATAAATATTTTATTTGTAGCACTTATTCCTTTAGTGATTTTATTTACTTATTTCGTATATTTATTTTTCAATTGTTTTTTGTATTATTTATTTATTTACTTATTTACTTTTATCTTTATATTTTATTTTATTTTATTTTTCATTTATAAAATTCTTTGTTTATATATTTGGATTTTTTTTCTTCCAACTGCTTTTAAAACCCTTTTTTCTTATGGAAACATCGAAAATAACTTCTCTACTAGTTGAGATAAAAGTTGTGCACTTTTATACCTCGCTTAGAGTCTTGACGGAATTTCTACTGGGATGTCGTTGTTGCTATATTTGGTTGTAATAAACTATACCGTTTGGTATTCTTCTTGATGGATTTTTGGTTTATTAGCTTGTATGCAGTCTAAAGCATGATCAAGCACTGAACAACCAGGAAAAAAAATAGGCTTTATCAGTAAAGTTGTCTCATGAAACAATTCCTGAACATCATGAAATCATTTCAAATCATAGACATTTAGAACTTTTTTCTCTAAGCCCATATATACTTGTTGTAAACACTCTTAAATTCTCATCTCTTATAGATGTCCTTCACTATGTAATTATTTATATTACTTATAAATAAATTTCCTAAGCTAAAAACTAACAAAAAGAAGTATTTTACGTGAAAGGAAAAGCTAAATTATTTTATTAATGAAAATAAAAAATATAAAAAAATTGATTCTTTAATTGTTTAGTGTTACTTTACTATTTTGATGTAATCAAAATTTAATTTATTGTTTTTATGATATCGTGTCTATTTTTTATATTTTTTATGATATCGTATATATAATGTAGAAAAAGAATTTTTAGTTTACTGAATTAATAAAAAAATAAAGAGCGGACAGAATTCGAATTTTTTTTATACAGTATGTGGCGATCAATACCTAATTGAGTTGCCAAATCATAACGATTAATACAATAAAATCTTTCTATCAATCCCTTGTAGTACTGAAATTAGAATTTAGATAATTTTTTATTTAAAATTTATATTTATAGGGTTTCTTTGTAGAAGAGTTAGGTATTTTACGTGAAAGGAAGAGCTAAAGACAGATTTATCTTGTTCATATGTAAATGCAAGAATCCAGAAAAGGAAACATAAATATAGTCATTTACTTCTGACGTCAAGTCATGATGATCCACACCTTAAAGATGATAACAACAATCGACAGCTGTGATGAGCTTTTTCTATTAAGGTTTTATGTTTTTGTATATAATTTTAAAGACAATTTGGAAGATTCAACGAGAATGGGATTATAAATCTTTATTGTAAAACCAGTATCATTTTATCAGCCCTATTAGAATTCAAAAAGTTTTTTAAAATCCCGAAACTAGGACAAAATTTGATAAGAACAAATTTTACTATTAAATTAAAGTTAAATTGGGCTATATTGCCAATCCTTGCTGAGACTCTTGGGAATACCTCTAAGACTTTTAAGACAACGTAAAGTCTTTCTAAGTAAGTCATACGTTCAATAAAATTTAAAATTGTTTGGATAGATTTTTTTATTTAAACCAATGTTTTAAAAATTGAACCGGTGATTGAATCGGAGAAGTAACTGATTCAAGGGTCAATGGTTCAATTAAAATTTAACCGTGATCGAACCGGTGATTAATAAATATATAAATTTTTATTTTATATATTATATATAAAAGATAATTTTTAAACATACTATTTAATTATTTATCTAATTGTAGACTTAACTTAAACTTTCAAACTTCAAAACATACAAGTTTTTTTTTAAGTTCACCAATACAACACAAAATAAGATAACAAAGCTTACTAATCATATTTCATCAAAAAGAAAAAAAAGATCACTAATCATAATATTCATTAAAGTTGAAATCATTAAAATCAAGACATTTTAAATGGATCGGCCGGTTCTTTCTTTCATTGATTCAGCGGTTTTTACCGGCCCGACTACAAAATAATCGGGTCAATCATTCACAAAAATTAATGACTAAATCGGACCGTTTCATACTCTGAATCATCGATTTTTTAGTCCAACTAACTGATTCGGTCCGATTTTTAAAGCACTAGTTTAAACAGTCTGAATTCGGTTTATCAATTTCAACTAACATTGTTTTGACTTGAAATTCGATTGATTTCAAGTTTAAGCTTCAGGTCTCCACCTGTTCGGTTTGAGACATGACTTGATGGGAAGCATATTTGTTTACAAAATATGAGTTTTTGTGCCTATAAAAGTCCAAAAATCTTCAAGGTATAAGTTTAGAACGTAGGATCAAAGTATGGTTGGTAATCCAAGGAAATTGATAAATAAGTACGAATCCATATCATTCCTTCAATATTTGACTTGCACCATGTGCCCGTCACAAAACTTTAGCATAATTTAAATCCAATTATGCCACAATTAATCCAACTACCGACTCGGTGCATTCGAGCACCTACAAATTTCTTAGATGAACTAGTCCTCTCGTGAATTTAGAAAGATATAGTAAGCTTAATAATTAAGATAAAGATGTGCTACTACTTCGTAAGTGGTGTAGGTACACTATAACTGTCACTCAAAACTAGTTTTTTTTTGTTTTTGTTTTCCATATGCGTGTCTCAATGATGACAGAATCTAGAATTGAAGTGCAACAATTGTCTATGCTACTTTTCTATTCTCTTGTCTCTGCTCTTTAGATTAGGCCTACCACGCTCAGCATGCATGCCTTATGAACTTTTTCATAAAGTTTGACGGGAAAGTTAAAATGCTAATAATAATAATTGAACTAACAAGTGTTTTTTTTTCTTTTATTCTCTGTGTCTAAAGAGAGACGGTTCACTTATTGATACTTTGTCTCTCAGCGTGTCATTTTCTCTCATCCTCTATGGCTCTACCCTGTACTTCTGAAGTCTCGTAAAGTAGTTTTCAACTAAATATTCAATCAAAGAGACTAATAGAGGAGTGTCAAGTCTTAAAGTTCAGATCATCGCTGTGCTGTTTAACTCTTAGTAACAATAGTAACTATCGATAACAAATTTTATAAGCTACTGTAATATGCTTTGTTATGCTGGTATCTGAGTTATACACATACAAACTTAGTTGTTTGCTTCTCTACGGTTTTTTGTTGGGCAAGAAGCATAAAATCTAATAGTTCTCATGAGCAAAGCAAGCAGTCAAACTAGCACTTGGATTTAAATAACAATCTCTATATATCTGGAGGGTCCTTACCAAAAGAAAAAGAAAACTAATCCTAACGCAAGATGCGGTGGTTGGCGGGGGCCAACCTTCCATGCTATCGAGTGCATAGCAATTCATTCATCATTGCATATATAGTCACTTTACATAATGCAATTTCATTATCACTCTTCAGAACTTTCGGTGCGCTTTCCTTTCACATTGTTCTCGATATATTAAAAGATACATCAAAAATCAGTACCATTAGTTTCCAACCAACCTTTGATTTAATTAGTACAATAAACAAGTAGTTCAGGGATTAGCATTAAATGGCAGTCCTAAAAAGCACGGCAAGAGGCTGGGTTTGATAGTAGTAGTTGAGGAAGGGTGAATGATATATATAACTGGCAAGGGTCTCAAAGTTGAGAGCATGATTGGACCATGAAACAATGCTCGTGGGTTTCAACTTTCCTACTCATCTTCCTTTTATTGAATCATTTTTTTATGTGCTTGCCAAATCATTAGAAAGGAATAAAGGCTCCAGGAAGAAGCTCACTTGTGACCCCATTTAAGAAGGCAGCAAAAAGGAGTGCGAGAAAAATGAACTGACTGACATTAAAGAGGAGCAATCAGCACACTAACGAAAGGAAAAAGGCCGCAAATGAAAGCTGTCAGGTCCCCTCCCCCTTTCCTTTAAAGCATATCCAATCTACGCATACACATCTAATCCCTGAAAGAATACAAGTTCAGCTTAGCAACTTCGAGATCTAAAGAGGTATCCAGCCAACAGACAAAGAAGAAAGTGAGTGGCTTACAGGACAGGTAAGAAACAAATCAGCATGAAAGGAAGAGAAAACAAAGGACCTCCTTCAGCTGATCTACTAGCCTGTTTCCCTTCTAGAGCTCACTTGACATTAATGCCAAAGCCAATTTGCAGTCCTGCAAGACCATCAGAGCCCAACAAGCGCCATCACAACCATCATAAGCAACAGCAACACCACCACCACCATCACCACTTGAGGAAATCCAGCACTAGAGGTGGTGCAGGGCGAGCCAGCCCTCTATTATGGGCCAAAACAAAACCAATGGGCTCGGAGATCTCATCAGAACCAACCTCACCAAAGGTCACTTGTGCAGGCCAGATCAAGGTGAGGCATAATAAAAGTGCATGCAACAGCTGGCAATCAGTGATGGAAGAAATTGAAAAAATTCACAACGGGAAACATAAGAAGAAGTCAACTTGGATGGAGTCATTAGGATTAAAGAGGGAGGTCATGCAGTTCTTGACATGCTTAAGAAGCATCAGATTCGATTTCCGATGTCTCGGGTCCGTTCCTCAAGCTGATATAAGTACAGAAGACGATGAAGATGAGGAGGAAGATGAAGTTCAATACCATGACAGTCATGTTGGTGGTGATCAGGGCAGCGAAGGCAGTGAGTCTTCAAGAACTGTGTTCTCTAAATGGTTCATGATGCTAAAGGAGAATCAAAACAGCAGCTTTTGCAAAGAAGAAAGAGGAAAGAAAGACACTTTTTGCAGTGAAGATCAGTCACTCACTACAGCTTCTGCTCCTCCTCCGAATGCGTTATTACTCATGCGATGTAGGTCTGCTCCTGCAAAGAACTGGCGAGAACAGAGAGAAAAAGAAGATGATAATCAGGAACGTGAACATAAAGAAGCAGATATGAATAAACAAGAGAAAAAGGGGAAGAATCTAAAGACTTTGATGGAAGAAGAGAAAAGAAATGCTAAAAAGGAAAGCTTGATTGTGATGAAATATGACACCGATTTCTACAAGATCTCAACTGATATAGCAAAAGAAACATGGGTCGTTGGTGGCATAAGAGATCCGTTATCGAGGAGTAGAAGCTGGAAGAGATGATAAATTGGTGATGCTGCCATTTCCAATTGAAATTTCAAAACATTTTCTTCCATTAATTGCAACTATTCTTCTCCTGTCGATTAATTTCCTTCAAACAATATTTTTCTTTCAGAGTTTTTGCGCGTGACAGTTACAGGTTTACGTTTTCCTCGTTTATTCTTGTTAAGCTTTGAGTTGTATTACATCTGTACAGCTTTTCTTTGCTTTCCCTGAAAAGGATTTTACTGCTAATATATGTGTTGGAATCGTAGTACACTCACAATTCTAAATCAATATATTGATCATAAATCTACGTTACACTTTATATGAGCGTCAGCTCTATCTCTCTCTGTGTTTTTTTTCTTCTTTATTTTCTCTCATATATACATTACAAATGCTTGTGGCTTTTTATAGGCATGAAAGTCAGTTTACTTACGACTTTAACAGCTAAAAAACAGTTACAATAAGGAAACGTTCACAGCTAGCACAAAGCTAAAAATACAATTCATTTTGTCGTCTCTTTTCTCTAGAAGAATCAACAAGTGTCCATTAGGTTTGACTTCTTACACTCCTTCAAACTCGATTTTGCATGCCAAGTTTTTCTTTGAGTTTGTGAAATGCATCAATCCTTAAAAGCTTTGTAAAAATATTCGTAAGTTAATCTTCAGTTCTGCAATGAATGAGTTCTACAGTTTTGTCTTTCACTTACTCTCGTACAAAATGATATTTTGTGTTTATATGTTTGATTCGGCTACGTGACATTGGATTTTTTACAAGTGATATAGCAGATTTATTGTCAACGTATATTGTAATCGAACCTTCTTGTGTGTAATATAACTCACTGAAAATATTCTTCAACCATATTGCTTGACATGTACATGCTACTGCAGCGATATACTCAGCTTCACACATCGTGAGAGCAACTATTTGTTGCTTTTTTGATAACCACAAAATATTGCTGATCTAATATGAAATGTGTATTCAAAGGTACTCGTCTGATCATCTAAGTCTCCACAATAATCACTATATGAATAACCAATCAACTTTAAAACTTATGAATGTGTACAGAATAGACCATAATTTATTGTATCTTTAACATATCTTAAAATTCTTTTTGTTGCAGTGAAGTGATCTTGCTTTGGCTTTTCTATATATCTATTGACCAATTCAACTATGTACATAATATTTGGGCGTATGAAAGTCAAGTATCTCAATCTTTTCACTAGACTTTTGAACAGTATCTAGTTTACTGACTCTTTATTTGAATTTATTCTCAATTTTATGCTTGTTTCTGCTGACATAGCCATTAGCTTGCAATCCTTCATTCTAAACTTGTTCAAGATTTGTTCCGTATACTTCTTCTGTGACATAAATATTCTATCTCCCATTTATTTTATTTGGATTCCAAGAAGGTATGGCATTTCACCAATATCTGTCATTTCAATTTCTTTAGTCATAGCTTTCTTAAAATCATTGAACATGCTCAGATCATTTTCCATGAAGATCATATCATCCACATATAAACACACAATTATGAAGTTACTGTCTTGATTTTTCTTCATGTATAAGCCATACTCATATGGTTTTTTTTTGCAAAACCATTCTTTTGGAAACACTCATCTATTCTCATAATCCAAGCTCGTGGAACTTGCTTTAATCCAAACAATGCTTTCTTCAAACGATAGACTTTGTCTTCCTATCCTTTTTTAATATATCTTGGTGGTTGCTCAATGTAGACTTCTTCTTCTAAGTATCCATTTAAGAAAGTTGATTTCACATCCATCTGATAAATCTTTCATTTATTTTGTGATGCAAGTGATGTGATAAGTCTAATAGTATCAATTCTTGGAACTGAAGCAAACACTTCTTCATATTCAGTTCCTTTTCTCTACTTGTAGCCATTAGCAACTAATCTTGCCTTGTATTTTTTAACCTTTCCTTCTTGATTAGTTTTTGTCTTGTACACCTACTTAACTCCTATTGCCTTATGTACTTTCAAAAGATTAGTTAGTTCCCATGTGTTGTTTCTATTGATCGCATCAATTTCTTCATTCATGGCTTTTTCCCACTTCTCATCTTTAATAGCCTCTTCGTATGTTAATGGATCACACTCTGACATTAAACAAAATAATGAGTAATCAAATGTTGCCTATATATGTTCTGTGGCATCATAGATATCATTTAGACTTTGCACTTTTATAGGCGCTCCCCCTGCTCCCCCCGAATCGCTACTACTACTACTACTTTGTGATGAAGTTAATGGTGTTGATTCAAGAGTTATTAAGGTAGGGCTCTATGAAGGAATTTGGTCATCTCCTTGTTCATCTTGTGTATTAAATCATCATCATTATCATCATAAAAAATAGTCCATGAACTTTCTTATCTTCTTTTTTCCATTTCCAATAATCTGCTTCATCAAATTCGACATCTTATAAGATGACCTCCCTCTTGGTCAAAGGGTTAAACAATCTAAATGCCTTACTCCTCTTTTCATAACTAATAAGTATGTACTTTTCACCTTTGTCATATAGCTTCTTTCTTTTTTTGATTAGGATTATAGACCCAAAAATCCTGAGATGTCCAATTGCTAACTTGCTACCATTCCATGCTTCATTTGATGTTTTGAATTTTACACTTTTGTTGGACTCCAATTTAGGAAATAAACTGCACATAGAATGGCTTCAGCCCAGAAAGTTCTCGGTAAATGCTTTCCCTTCACCATGCTTATCGCCATATCAAGAATCATGCTATTCTTTCTTTCTAAGATGCCATTTTGTTGTGGTGTATATAAAGTTGTCAACTGATGAACGATTTCATGCTCTTCGCAAAACATTTCAAATAACTTTGACGTGTACTCGCCTCCTCTATCAAATCTAAGTATCTTTAAATATTGCCCACTTTTTGTTCTGCCATTACTTTGAAATCCTTAAATTTATCAAGGGTTTGTAATTTTTCTTTAAGAATATACACTAATTTTTTTTTGCTGAAATCATCAATAAAGGTAATATAATACCTATTTCCACCAAGTGATGGTATATCAATTGTCCAGCTATGTCTAAGTGAACAATCTCTAATGTTCTTTTAGCTCTCCATGAATTTCCAACTTTAAAACTTTGTCTATGTTGTTTTCCTTTAATGCATGCTTCACATAATTGATCCTGTTGATTAATTTCTTGAAGTCCATTTACCATCTTTACTTTTGATAACAATCTTAGGCTATTAAAACCAAGATGACCAAACCTTAAATGTCATAGCCATGATTCATCTTTAATGACAGACTTCTTGCACTTCAATATTGCTAATTGAATATCAAGTAAGAAAAGACTATTGTTTGTCATATCAAGTTTAGCAATTAATTCTCCACCTTTATTGACGACAAGAGAGCAATCCTTCAAACGCATGTCGTACCCTTTTTTAAGAGCTAACCAAGGCTGATAATATTGCTTCTTAACATATGTACATAATAAAAATCATATATATACCTTTTCTCTCCATTTTTAAGGTAATTATAAGTTTACCTTTACCTTTAACTGAAAATTTTGATGATTCACCGAAAGTAACTTCTCCATTGATTATCTCATCTAAATTTGTAAACAACTCTTTTAGCCCACACATGTGGATACTGAAACCAATGTCAAGATACCAAACATTTTTCTTGCACTCTTCATTTCCTTTGTATGTTAAGAAAATAGTCGATTTAGCTTCTTTATATTATGTTGTTGTTAAATTATTTGTTTCCTCCCTCTTAAGGGCTAATCTATACTCGTAACTAAAATGGCCATAATTGTTACAGTTATAACATTACTCTAGTGATTTATTACCTCACTGTTGAAAAGCGCCTCTTTCTAGGTTTTGGAATCCTCGACCATGACCATATATTTGATAGCCTTCATTTGTTTGGCCTCTTTTAAAAGAATTCCTACCATGTCCTCTTCCACCATGTCCTTGTCCACTACATCTACTTCTATAGGCACCTTGTAGCTACCTTGATTTCCTCTGCCTTATCCGTAGCTGCTACTGGTTTGACTGCCATCAATAGAAAACGTGCTTTACAAAGCTTGTTTTAAATCACCAGTATTTCCATTTTAGATCATTCTCTACTCATAATCTTGAAGAGAGTCCATAAGCTTATTAATAGAGATTTGTGACAAATCCTTTGATTCTTCAATGCCAGGGGCAACATAATCAAATTTCCTTGTCAGTGAACATAAGAGTTTTTCCATCACCTTGACATCATCAAGAGCTTTTCCATTTCTTTTCATCTCGTTCGCCATCATTTTTAGATGAGTAACATAGTCACTAATCTTTTGGAACTTTGCATTTTTATTGTTCCAAATTCATCTCTAAGAGATTAGAGCTGTCCTTTTTTAGCTTTTTCGACTCCTTGAAGAGATTTCTGTAGAATTTCCAATACATCTTTTGATGTTTTTTTTTCAAATTTTGATTCATCAACTCCTTGAAAGATGAAAAACAAGGCCTTCTTGTCCCTTTTGCGTGATTCCTTAAGTGATGTCTTCTACGCATTTGACAAAGATGCTTCGGTGGTCGAATCTTCAGGCTCAGTGTAGCCCTCTTCAACAATCTCCCACAAATCTTGTGATCTAAGTAGTACCTTCATTTGGATGCTCCAATTTCCATAATTTGTTTTTGTTAATTTTGAAAATTGAGGCTAAATCACATTGGTCATGTTTCACGTTCTTGAAATGCAGTCATGAACCTGACTCTGATACCACTTGTTGGAAACGTAGTAAACTCACAATTCTAAATCAAACAACCATATATTGATAATAAATCCATGTTGCACTTTATATGAGCTTCAATTCTATCTCACTCTTTGTTTTTTCTCTATTTTCTCTCATATATACATTACAAATGTTAGGGGCTTTTTATGGGCATGAAATTCGGTTTACTCACCAACTTTTACAGCTACAAAATAGCTACAATAAGGAAATGTTGATAGCTAGCATAAAACTAAGAATACAATTCATTTTGTCATGCCTTTTCTCTAAAGGAACCAAGAACTATCCATCGAGTTTGACTTATAACAATATCTGTATATTTGGTTTTATCTTTGCCTAATTTATTCGACTGACAACTTTAGAAGCTCATATTATCTTATTGTCAATCTCTAATAACTAGCTTCATCGATATTGATTATTCGAACCTAATTTTCCTTGCAAATGTGTATATGTAAAGACTATGGTGAGTCTCACATGTAAATTCATTCTGATTCTCTGATCACTAAATAAATTCCTTGATTCTTTTGTCAAAGAATTTGTTCCCTATGAGCTTTTTAATGACAATGATACGAGGAAGTTATTTATATAAGTCAATTCAACATATATTCAAGAGTAATATATGTTATAATTATAAACAAAATGAATATGGAAGAACTCGATGTACCTCATGTCGTTGATATTCTAACTTGGAAAGTTTCAAATGTTCTGCCTTTTTGAAGTTTTTCCAAGTACTCGGTCTTAAATTAATGGTCATATATTTTTAGAAGGGTAAAAGAAGCTTAAGGACCCAAAACTCTCCAAGTGTAAAAAATATATTAATATGCTCCCATTAAGCACACAAGGAATTACTACAAAATTAGGAAATTATTATCAACTCATTACTGAACGTTGGACCATTTATGGGTATTAAAGTTATCCAGAAGATGGAAAATATCACATATTCTCCCACTTTCTCCATACGTTTAACAATTAAAGTTGGATACCCGGACTTTAATTGGAAAATTCTCTCACTGTACTGACCCGACCCGTGATCCATCCTTTAAAATCTAGCCGAATTAGGTTAGAAAAGAGATTCTTTTAGAGAGAAGACATTCGGCAACCAGAGGAGAGCACAAAATCATCCAACACTTCACCACCATCATTTCTTATCTGCGGTCATTATCTGCCACTGCCGATCACTTCATTGTCAACTCCACCGCCAATCTTGTAACTTCCCGCTACTGGTAGCAAGGGGTATTATGGTAATATTGGGTCAGACTGATAGATTTCATTGCATTCACTGACTGAGC
>JANKOD010000006.1:7926117-7944930 GCA_026284645.1 Erythroxylum acuminatum | reverse complement strand
TCTAATCAGAATGGTCACAAAATCTTTGCTTAGTCTAGGTTTCACCAAATTACAGAAAATCAGTCAATAATCAACTATTCATATCTCCCAATACACAAATCGAAAAATTGCAAAATCAGTGGCAATGGAAAGCTAACTTGATAGGCTTCAACTTTCATGAAGACCATTTTTACCAATTCCTTCTACATTAATTTATAAAAATCATCAAAACAATTAGGTCATTGGTTTGGTTACTGTTCACACAGACCTATACAGTAACTTTCCAAGCCAAAATTCAACCTCTTAAGGCTAAAATTAGACAACACCTATTTCACACAAAAATGTAACCAACAAACTAAAGTTTCATTTGGCACAAACCTCACCTCATTTGCATAACCACACAATTAGGTATGATCAAATCAGTGTACTAGGTCAAACTCACTTTTTCAGTTTTACTACTGAAATACACTTCCTATCATGTCAATTCCCATTTTACTACCATAAGCATCACAATTGGACACAAAATCAGTCCCTACATCATTCATACATTCACTAGGAATAACCACCTCAATTTGGCAGCCCTTATCCAATTGGTTTTTCCTTAATCTAACATTCAAAAATCAATCCAAAACTAAGTTTATTCATGCTCACTTTACATACTTAACCATAACCTTACCCACCAATTCAAACTCATATTTTCATCAAATTAATGCATCAACAAACACAATAATTGTACCATAACCCATTGAATGCATCTAACAACCATGATTCATTAAAGACATAATTCAAACTTAAAAGAACACTTACCAATTCAAGCTTTTAACTTCAATTCTTTACTTCCTACACTACTCAACAACTTCTCCACTCTCTTCTAACACCATGCAAGTGTAATTGCATCAAGGAAAACAAGTAGCTTGGTTGCATGAAGGAGAGCTCTTAAGGTTTGGAGGAAGGATTACTTTGATGAGAGAAATCGATTGAGAGGAAATGGATAGTAGGTTTTTGGATGAAATGAAAAATAAGCATCCAAGTCTTCTTTTCATTCTTTTCATAAGGCATAACCGAGAGAGGAAACATAAGCATAAGACAAAAGCATTTAATTCCTTTAGGACAAGTGGCAATTTCAAGGAAAAGACAAAATAGATATAAAACAAAATGTGTAATAGGATTTAGAAACCCTAATGGAATCTGACCCATTCTAGTCCAATGGCCCTACTTTCAATCTCAAAATAATATACCCAATATTACAGTGCCATTGGATAGCAATTTTTGCTACCGAAAATCAACCGGTTCGCCACTTGGTGATTTTTTCGGTTCAGGAAGTTTCTCCGGAAAATTCCAGAAAAATTCCTTAAAATGTAAAACACACAATGGACCACTCAAAATAAATTTTTAAACACAATGACCACGCGAATCACAATAAAATTTGCATTAGGCACAAAAACCGGGAATGTCATGTATGCATGTACAGTTATTTCATGTGCACAAATTCTCTGTTTACCAATACTACTATGCAAGAACAGTCCTAATTAAGCCCAAACTAGCTCATCCTATGACAAATTACTATTCTACCCTTCTAGTAGGGGATGGGATGTTACAACTTGGCCTTTGAATTTAGTTGGAATCTCGCTATTTGATCTGCTATCTATTTAATTCGTGGAATAGCATTTCCTTCATCATCTACCGGTGTATACAGTCCATTCTCTATAATCTCCCAAAGATCAATATGAGTAGATTCAATGAAGAGCCACATCTTGTCTTTCCAGTAATGGTAATCTTCACCATTGAATGCAGGTGGTCTAGTGACGGAGATGCCTTCAACTATATATACGTGTGATTTTGCTATGGATCTTTATCCACACTTTGTAACGATGGTTCTTGGACACCGAGCTCTGATACCAATTGAAGTAAATCACGCGTTAGTATAGACTTTATGTTCGATATACAAAATGCACAAGAAGGGGGATTGAATTATGTATTCTTTTTCTTAAGTACAATCCCCTTATATATTTTTGAAAAACTTGCTTTCTTAAAAACTATTAAGTAATAATATCACGATGTATTGCAGTTAACTTCTTAATATTTGTATAAAAACAATAGGAATAAAAATCGATATTTTGAGAGTGGAAGTTAACATAGCAATTTTATCCTGGTTCACCTTAAACCGTGGGCTACGTCCAGTCCTCAGAATCCTTTCTGAGATTTCACTATGCTTCACAAAAGTACAAGTATTCTTTTCATCGAGCCTCTTCAGGTCTCTCACAGCAAGTATTCTTTTCTCACTTAGCCTCGTCAGAATCAGTTCGCGTCTGCATATGTATTTCATTATTTTGTATCAAAATGTGTATTCACAAGTATTGTACAATATGTATATGAACGATTTTGTAATGTAATAACATTATAACTACAACTATTTTGTATCTGTAATGGGCTCAAGTGGCTAGTGAAATTTTAATGATTTGCATAATGGTTATAACACTGCAATATAAAATGTTTATGAATAAAATGGGCCAAAAGATCAATTATTGATTTTTCACATATACGTATGATATGTTTCTAAAATATTGAATTGAGTATGATCGACTGACTGCCCTAGTATGTCACCCATGTGGCGTACATACTTGGATATCCTTCAGAATGTCGGGTGTATGTTCTATGAGAGTGGGGTGCTACACTCTCGATCCATAGTCCACGATATCTCTTTTCTTCGATTCACTCTATTCAGTGAATTAGCCTTTACGTTTCTTTCTTCTCTCTTTTTCTATTAATGTTTTTATGGTTTCATTAATTTTAATTGGTTGAAATACCTGAGCTACCAAAACTTGAGGGATTCCATAGTGGAAGTTTCTAAAACCTGAACTCCCATCTTTACCAAAATTTGAAGTACCGAGGGACTTCACCCAACCCAGGCAACATCTAACCGCCCTTATATATACATATCGCATATTTATGAATTAATTTTAAGCACTTCATCGATGGCTGGTCTTTCAGCTAATTGTTTATGTGTATGTTTTAAATAGAGTCAGCAAGCCGAGAGTTGTTGAGCTTTTAGATAGGCTTTGTGAAAAGATACAAGATTACACTCTTTAAAAGGCAACTCTGAGTTTTATATGGTTTCTTTACCTTCTTGTTAGTAAGCTTGTCCTCAGAAAAACTTGATATCTTCTAATGAGTGCCTGTATATATAACGAGTTATATTATTTGTTTAATGACGTTCGTAATTTTTTGTTGCTTATGGTGCAGGGGTAGGGACTTTTACATTCTGTTTAGTAACTCTTTGATTGGAAGCTTCAGATTTACTTACAAATTAAGTTTTTTTGTTGATAACTCTTTGGAGGTGCATGTCACTACTAGTTTGCAACATGAATTTTTTATATGTTGATGAGATTAATCGTAGAATAGTGGGGGAAAAGAATATATCTAATTCGGAAGAAAAGAAAGGTTAACGAACAAGATAGGTTAAACAATAAGAAAATTTAGGATATTTATCTGATACTTGGAGGATCTTGTCTTATGTACTCTTTGATGTGAGTTTATGAAGTGAAAAGTATAACCCACTTTCTCATTTGATGGCTGTGTACTTTTACTAAGCTTGTCTAAACGACTAAGCTTAGTTTGAGGTTGATTTAAGAACTACTTACAGAAAGAAAATTGATCAATTCTGGAATTTGTTATTAGGAAGAAAGCCAAGTTTCTTTAATTCTTATGTGAAATACCACTATTTAATTAAAATTTTGAAACTATATAGTACATTAATTAATGTTATTTTGCCCCTTATCCTAGAATCTACATTTGTATGTATAGATCAATGTTCAATATAGCATACAGTAGATGCGCCATTGTTTTCACCTCTTCCATTCAAATACATTTGTTAAGCTGTCGATGTCATTTCTTTTGGGATTCTGAGAAAGAATGTGCAAAGATGAAGTTCTTTGTAAACACACTTTTGTTTTAAAAGCATCTTGTTATTTCTATTGTTAATGTCAGAAACCATGACACAGTGGGATTTAGCTATTGCAACTGCTAAAAAATACAAACCTATATAGTTTGTTATCCCTAAAATGACTTTAGGGCGGAATAAAATTAATGAATTCCTAAGTGGAGGGGTATGCCACATGTTATTTCATCTCAAATGGTTGATTGTCTTCATTAATTATGTTTCTAGACTCCTTTACGTTATTTTTGTTCATTAACATAAATTATTCAATACACCTGGAGTTCATCTCCACCACAGGCAATCTGCAGTTGTTTATTTTGAGGACTTGCCTATCTTTGCTCCTTGAAGTCGTCTAAAGGGAACAATTTTAGCTGTATGCACTCTTACAAAGTGTCCTTCAAGATTGTTCCAATATAAGTTCAATTAACCGAAATTGGAATAGCAGACCAATAGAATTATAATGGATTAAATGGTTTTTTTATATTTTAGGTAGCCTTGTTCGGATTGATGTCTTAAAGGTTAATAATTTCAATATCTTATGAGTTCTTTGTTTATGAGTGTGTTATAATTCAAGTTCTTCCAGAAACTTCTTTAACATGTTATGGTTAGAAAGCTCTGCAAATCTATATTTTGCCCACCAAAAAAGCTTATTAATTTTACCAAGTAACAACGTTCCTAATGCAAAGTTATTGTGATCATATGTTCCATGTTGCATCTTTAACTCCAAAATCTTGCAGAAAGAACTAGGCATTGTATTGACTCCCCCTACAAGAACAGACAAAGCAGAAGACTTGAATTAATGCGTAAATTAAAAATTAATTTTCAATTGTTTTTTTACTCCTATTGCTTAAAATATTCTTAACCTTGGAAAAGCTATGAATGCACCCAATACATATATTTTTGTAATCTCAACATTTGTAATTAGTAAACTAGTCACTATTTTTATTATTTTATCTACAAGAATTGTTAAAGTTGTAATTAAAATCTTGTATACGAAGAATATTCTTTTTGTTGGTATAATGTAATGATATTTTATTTTTTACATACAATGTTTGAAATTATCAATTATTTTTGTATCATATTTTTGTTTAATAAATTAACAAAAAATCTAAATATTATATACAATAATATGAATTTACACAAATAATTATAATTAACATGGTATAATATTTCATTAAAACGTATACTAAAAATTTAACCACATTTTACAAAACGTAACTAAACATTTTGTTATGTTTCAAAAAAGGTAACTAAAACTTTTTAACTATCTAAGTTTTAGCTACGTTTTAAAAAATGTAGCTAAAAAGTGTTTACTACGCTTTTTAAAACATAACTAATAATGTTTAGCTATGAAAACAAAATATAGCCAAAATTTATTAGCGACGATTTCTCAAAACGTCGCCAATAGTTTTTTGCTACGAAAATAAAGCGTAGGCCAAAACTATTAGCAATGATAAACGTCGCTTATAATTTTCAGCTACAATGATTTGGCAATGTTTTTGGCGATGAATATAAATCATCATTAATGACTATTAGCGACGATATCGGGACATTTAGTGACGAATTTTTTCGTAGCCAAATGTCGTTTTTGTTGTTGTGAAATAGACTTAAGCTCGAACGAAGCTAACACTTATTGCTTAACAATCTCTGTAAGAGTTACAGAGTTCTCTTAACCTGTTTTATAGATACCGTTAGAAGTCAGACATTTATATCACTACAATGTTTAGGATGAATCAATTAAGAAACAATGTGTGAGATACGACAAGAAAAAGATCAAGCTTTAGAATAAAATATGAATTAAGATTCACGCTTTATTATAATTTATATGTTAATCATTTTATATAATTAAAGTGGTCTTAATTTCTAGAAAATCAAAATGTGAAAAAAAATTGTAATTATTTCGTCGGTTGAGATCTGATCTCATCGCATCCCAATTTTTCAACAATATATACGACATTGTCTCAATAATACGACAAAAATTACATTCCACAGGCGAATTAATTATGTTCCACCTTGTACGAACCATTACCAAACAAGACCTCTCCTAAAAATAAACATCTTCCCTCCGGAACACAATCCATTTTCATTTTTCACCATCTGAAAGCGTGTAAATTTCAAGAGCCCCAATTGACAATTAGCTTGACCGGTGATCAACTTGGAAGCCTGCTCTTTTCCACCAAACCATTTTATATATACAGTACAGATATGGGTTGATGGAAAATAAGTTACGTATAGGCAGGGATACATGGAAAGAAATTTGGTTAAGATGGGTTTTTGTCACGTAGATGACCAATAGCCTACGTCAAGAATTTTGTTTTTACTTTAAGAATTCTATAACACGTGGTTATAGTTCATCATTGTTGGTAATTGTTGCCAACGAGGATAGACAATGGACAGAATTCAAAGCATGATTTGAGCAGAAAATTCTTCATCATCACTGGGTTTCACCTTTTATTCTTCTTGTCGTATCTATTAGTAATTACTGTACCGTAACGTGAGAACGAACTATATAAAGCATTATTTAGATTCTTTTGGTGTGGATGGTTGCACCGAACTAGGATATTGGTGTACTGATTGACGGACTTGGCCGTCCAACAATATCCCTACTTCATTTTCATCAGCGTGGTAATTGAACAAGGAAAATATCAACGATCATGAGAAGATTGAAACATTAGGGCCCCGGACTTTCTATCTTGAATGCTGCTTAAACAACTAATCAAACCCACAATTCACATATTTGTAACCCAAAGAAAACGAAAACAAAAGAGATTCTCTGATGTCAATCAATTATATATAGCTTAGATTTTGTTTATAGGTTCTGACTTCGGTCAAAGGCTGTGGTTTTAGATAAGTTCCCGATACAAATGCTGCGGTGGAGTGGCTGGAGTTTTTTCTCCCTTAATTCAGTTTTGAATCTTAAGAATGGAGCTACACTTATGAAGGAGAGTTTTGTCGCCTGTATGGTTCAATTCAGCTTGAATCCGGATTAGTCGATTAATCGTATGGCGTCGAATACCGATGGTTTAATCCAAAAAAATAAAAAACATCAACCATTTAAGTCACAAATAATTCATCTACAGTATCTTCGTAGATGAAAGAAAGCCAAATTAATATTTTTCTTTTTCTTCTAATCTTCAAATTCCTGTATTTTTCCAAACCGTTTCACATCTCTTCCTCTCTTTCACACTTTTAACTTACTAGCCAACTCTCCGTATTATCTCCTTCGGTCTCTCTCTCTCTCACTTTTGAGTTTGACCCTTTGCCCACCCACCGGCAATTCTTTCTCTCCTCCGATGGAGACACCACCCTGAACTCTCTAGAGATCTTCTTTTCTTAATGTGCTCCTCTTTTCTGTTCTCGCTTTCGTTTTTCCTATCCTTTACAGTTATTAAAAAAAAAAAAAGAGTAACACTTAACAAATAAGCTGCTCTTTTCGTTCATTTCTCTTTTTAGTTTCCATTCTCAGGAAACCCTAATCTGCAGGGAAAGGATAGAAAGAGAAAAGCTTCCATAGAGATCCTTCAAGCCTTTGTCATATACTCACTACTTTTCGGTTCTTTTCTATTTTATCTCTTTGCTTTCCGCAGCGTTCGACAGAAACTTTTCTTGTTACTACAAGACAAGGTATGGATATTTGCCTCTATTTGAGATCAGGCTTTGGAATATATGCAAACATTGTTAAAAGCTGATTTAGGAAAGTTATTGCTTCAATACTTGATGGGCTCTTTTACAGTATCCCAATAACTGCTGAACATTTTAGCTTTTCTCATGGGCAACATAGCAACTTGCTAGTCTTTCCTGCTCTTTTGGTCAGGTTTCACAATCTTTTTTCTATATTTGTCTTCTTTTTCAGGTGATTTCCAAACTATGGATTCCGGTAGTACCGGTAGTATGCAATCATCAAGTGGTGGCGATGAAGAGTATGACTCAAGGCCTCCGGAGTCGTCACTTCCGACGTTCTTGGGACCCTCCGGTCACTTTGGCCGCTTGTCAAACATACAACAATCTTCTCCTCTCTTCGATCCGTGTCCAAATATTTTTGGTGCTTTCTCTTACTCTCCACCTAACCCAAATCCCAATTCTTCTTTACTAAATCTTGATTTGATTGGCCAAGGATTCCAAGGATCTGATCCTGTTAACAAGATACGAGTCAGTTCATCATCGTTAACAACGACTCAGTCAATGTTGGGTGTTCAAGGATCAAACCCAAGTCTAGTTTCATATGATAAGGGAGCACGATCTTCTCAACCTTCGGACCAAACACATATTGTATCTCGAAACCCCAAGAAGAGAACAAGGGCATCAAGAAGAGCACCAACTACAGTTCTCAGCACAGACACTTCTAATTTCCGAGCAATGGTGCAAGAGTTCACAGGGATACCAGCGCCACCATTTTCTGGCTTTCCATACTCTCGAAAATTCGATCTTTTTCGCACCGGTTCCAGTTTGAGGTCTGGTCATCATCTGGAAACAATGGGGTCATTTTACCCTCTACCTCCCTCTTTACAAAAGGTTCATCAGCAATCACCACCGGTATCTTCATTTTTGAGTCATAACATGGTCAATGCCACCAACATCGGTAGTGCTATTCCAGACAATAACACGACCATTGCCACGAACATATTAGCCACAGCAGGTTCTTCGAATCCAAATTCTATTAATTACCACCCATCTTCTGATCTTGGAGGCCTGTCTAAACAACCACAATACCTGATGTTGAGCATACAGAACCAAATGGTCCCATACCAATCTCTTCTACAGACTCAATCTCTTCATCCTTCTCTTAACGTTAACAGTTCTGCAACTTTATCTGCTGAAGAACTGGGCTTGAGAGAAGGACATGTTCATTCAGAACTTGGTGAATTATTTCCAGGTCATGACACAACAGAAGGAAGGAGACTAAGAGATCATGATAATGGCTGGAAAGATGGGTTGGGATCTGACGGTGGGAGTCAAGATCACCTGAGGCTTTTTGACGGTCAAAGTAATTATAACAACTCCCAAAGAGTCAATAGCTGTAAGTTCAACTACTCGGCTTCTTCATCAGGTTTGCAGCATGATAAGGGTTTGGAAAACGTGTCTGATTCATGGATTTGTCCTTCTGAGTAGGAGAGAATAATGGGGTTTTATGGGTTACGTAAGGTTGGGAAGTTGGAGAGGAAACTACAATATCAAGAAGTTACCAGGCTAGTTAACCATATGAGGTGGATGGTAAGCGTGGTGGTGACGACGATAATGGAAGCTAATAGCTAGCTAGAGATGATGGAGCTCAGATTGTGTTTTTTAGCATCCGTCAGTCACCAGACCACGCTATTATCTAGATTCCGAAATCATAGCATCAACTCTCTTTTCTCTCTTCTTTGCATCCATGAAATAAGTACAGCAACTTTAAATCTTTAATTAGCATCAAGCCAATGATCAGAATTAGAACTGTTTGAACAACGTGAAATTCAGACGTGCCTTTCCTCTTTATAAATTATAATTGGAATACTTGTGCAATTTTATACTTTCAAGTTTTATCATCACTTGATTCGATTCGGTTTTCCAGTTCACACTTGACTTGTTGCGTTCCATTATTGAACTGGGCAGTTGGCACTTTATATTGATTCACATCGTCTGGTTACACTTACTGCTATGAAGCTAACATTGAAACAATATTCGTACATTCTCCGGCTGAAGAATCATAAGTAGGACGACGGCAGTTTAATAAAAGATTTTGTCCGCTGGGATGGGAGAATTTTGCTTCTTGATATTGAATGAGTGGTCCACTTCTTGACGCGATCGAAGGTTAGCGCTAGCACTCAGTTTTTGATGAATTACAAGAAAAAGGAACATATATATTATCTTTCTTTTTTGTATATATTCTCAATCCATGCAAGTCCGTAAATTTTAATATATAGATTTGACTAAAACCATATTATTTTCAAATCATTTAGATGATTTTTCCAATTTTAGTTATATGTTATACATATTAAATTAACAATATATATAAATAAGGGCTATTATTATTCACTTTCAATAACAAGGGAATTGATTATACTTTAGAAAAACTAAGACTCGTATAATATGATCTTATGCTAAACTTGACACATATGTTTTCCCCTTTGTCTATTAAAAAATTATTTACTTACTTGCTTCTTCATTTATTTATTTTTTAATTTTACTATTATCTTTGACTCAATGGATGAATTAACACTCTAATTAAACCTGCATGTCTTTACACTATTTCTTACAGAAAATTTATTTAATACCTTTAAAACTTTTTCTCTATTTGACTGTAGATATCATTCTTTTACTTTGATTATATATTTAGTTTTTTTTATAACTTGATTCCTAATTTATATTTATTATATTCATTAAATGAACATACATATTCATATTATTTAAGTTAAAATTATAATCTAATTTTCAGTCACATAAATTATTATACATATTATCATAATAGTTTTTATCTAATATTTGGTTTCTTTTTTTTACCAATATTATACTTTCCGCTTCCATGTAACATATGTTTTAGTTTGGCATTAATGTCATTTGGTACTTTTTGGCTCAAATAAAAACCAAAAACAAGTTTTTTTTTCAATTATTTAGTATAATTAGAAATGGAAAAGCTCCACCAAAAAAATGATCTCTGATATTGAAAAGTCTTCTATATATAATTTGATATCATCTAGTACTAGTAATGCTTATTAAACTCCTTTCACTCATATCCGAAAACAATTATAAAAATCAAAACAGAAAAGGAAGTATAATTATTCATCCTCTAATACGCTCATTAATGGACATCGATCAATCATGTCAGTTAAGGAGTAAGGCTAACACGAGAGTAATCAGTGGCAATGACTAAGGGGAATTCCACATGCCGCACAGACATAAACAACAAATTGAGAATATCCATTATTTCCTTAGATCTGGTCCTCTTGTTGCTGGCTTCTCGTTCATTATGATTCCTTAACTAGTAGAGTTCCGGAGAGAAGCCTAGCTACTAATTAAGAAAGAATGCATGAGATGAGACCCAAGTACTATCAACTGTCGTCTGCTTGAGGACATGGAAGATTCAAAGGTTTTGCACTTCTACCTTATATTTTCCCTACAAATGGTGTTCACTTAGAATATAAATATAATCTAAATATTGGAAACCAACGACTCCCCGTAAACATGCTCAGAAGTAAAAACACAACAGCAGAATCAATCCGGACAACATGTATGTAATTTAGCGAAGCTGTTACAATATATGTGATGAGCACGTGACCCACGCACTCCTGTCGTTCATGAGTGTAATATAATGGGAAAAGATCTTGCTTTGTCATGTATAGTGGATTTTGATCTTATCTGATATTCTCATACTAGAAAGGGAAGGTAATATTTAGATTAAGCAAAAGTAAGTACGTAGATGGCATTAAATAAACCTCAAGTTGGTTTTATTTATTTTGAGTTTTTTTTTTCATCAAGGGTACGAATCGATGACAAAATAATAAGCTGAAATGTATTAATGAAGTCAATGATGATTAGTTCTTTCGCAATTGTTGATTGGTTCTCCTAGATTACCCTCACATGGTGTGTATCTTTTAGGCAATAAAAGAGGCTGTGGAGCTGAATGAGAAACTCTGAGGAGGAGGTAGAAAGAGAATTTAATAAAACAAATCTTTTGTGACTCATTATGATGGGTAAAGGAAATGATTAAGCGTGAGAATTAGCGAGGATGGTACCAAAACATAGGGTAGCTCATCACTGCAGAAACACAGTAATTGTGATTGCTGATTAGCCTCCCATGACAATTTAGAGAGGGGCGATGAGGATGAGGAGATCGTTGAGAGGTGTGGCGACACGTGACGTCTTCTCTTTTGGAATCAAAATGGCCCACTCCAGAGAATAATCTGGGTTTTAGCAATCATGACTGTTCCTCTCTATCACTTGTCCCTCGTCACCTCACCAGTCTACCAGGGTCATGTGGGAGAGACTGAAACTTAATGATGCTTTCATTAGAATTTAAGTTTTGTTATATATTCCAAAACCATATCTCATGATCACATTTCTTTTCACTCGCAAATTAACTTTCCTATGGGGAAGTTGGGTGACTGTCTAGTAAGCTTGAGCATTAATCCTTTGGAACTCTGTTAACAAAGAGAAAAAAGCAGCTACTGTCTATCTACCTTTTCCTTCTCCTTATATCGATGGCTTCTTTTCCAATCAATTATCTTCACTTCAAGTGTTATTGGTGTAAGACAGTATATATACGTAAGCAATGATGAAACAAGCTTGGAACCTGATGCAAATGTACAGGTTCTCAAGGACTTGAACCGCTAACTCGTGTCTTAGGCCAGACTCATGCTGCAATGTTAGACTATTAACATCTAAAAGTAGAATTATTCTTATTCCTTTTTGACAATGTTTCCTGATGGGAGAGTTTCCATCACATGAAAACATAATACGACTTTGAAATTTGCCACCAAGAATCATGCATTACACATCCACATGTTTAATTATGTATGTTCTACGCCCAAAGTCTCTTGTTAGTTGTTTTCAAAAGGAATAAACAATTCCAATTGCTTCAAAGAGCATTTCTTCTCTTCCAGAAAGAGTGAAAAGTGCATGATAATTTGTCCTCGTGTGCTACACGTTTTAACACAGAGCATAAAGCTAAAACATAAAGAAATGGGCAAGGATTAGTTATGTTATGTAGATTAACTATAGTAATTCAAGAAATTTGGCATATATATCCCAGTCACGTCTCCATCTGAAACCCAGTTAGGTAACCCACTATATAGAAAAGTCCTTGGTTGGAAGGGAACATAAGCAGAAGCAACCGTATATTTGATAAACAAAACACCTTAATTAGTCATCCTAGACTTTGCTCCTCTCTCTATGTACATATCATTCTAAACTTTGGTTTGATTCCAAAATCCAAGTCTGGAGTAGTTCTTGGCGATATTTGGATTACAAGATTCCTTCCAGAAAGTGCATGTGTTTGGGGCGCATATCCCTAGAGAGTTTGACACCAGACGTATACCAGAGAACGTATTTGTACCCCACCCCACAATTTACTGTGATGTGAATTTTTTTGTTACGACAACTGCCTAAAACGATCTATCGCTTTAATATTAAGTTGCCATCGGATGCTATGCAAGATTTCACGAAATGAAATGTAATGTAATGGGGCTCTAGCAAACATTGAGGCAAGAAATTTGTCTGCCTCGACAGGTCTTTTGTGATATTCATGAACCCCACATGTCCTCCACTACGCATTTACAATCCTTCTTTCGTTGAATGTATTGTCTAAATCAGAAGATCAATGTGGTGACAGCCGGCCATTAACAAAATTCTGTTTCTATTTTCAACTTTATTTATATTAAAAATAAAATTAAGTTTAACAAATTCACTCAACTCAAAATTAACAAATTAAATTTAAATTAATCAAGTTTTAAGTTATGTCATTCAATTCTTTCAAATGATTTGAATTTCTTATTTAAAATAATATTATTTTAATTTTTAAATTTAATACCAGTGTTTTAAAAAGTGAAACTAAAAGGATATTGTCGAATTTTAAATTATGTTTAAACTACCTCTTGAAGAGTCTAAAAGAATATCATTTGTCTTCCTCTAACAATTACATTTCATAAGTTATTACTTTCAAAAATCTATGATATCTAGTGTCGTATCAAAATTTTTAAATGATGTTACAGATAGAAGTTGACATTATATTACTTTATGTTTTGGTGGTTTAAGTGTTTTCAATCTCAATCTTCAATAATTAAACGTTATTAATCTTATTGATTTTAAAATTTTCTTAAACGCCGAATTCATTCCCATATATATATTTTCCTAAAAAGTAGTTAAAAAAAGGAGTAATTAGGGCGACTGATTCTATGTCTAATTTTAAATAAGAGGTATACTCTCTAAATTTTCTGTATGACATTTTATCCGTAAATATAAATAATATATGCTGAGCGCATGTAACAACTTTTCAAAAAATACCGATGTTATCAAGTAAAAATTTGATCCCTGCACGACATCATTTTACGTTAAACAAAATTCTCAAAACATTTCGATTAGTACGGAAGAACATCGTGTAAGAGTCGTTTCCTTTATTTAGAGGACGTCATCCTATATTGGACAACTGTCAATCACTAAAAATATTAATTGACAATCAAATCAACACTTAAGAAAAAGAGGATATTATAATGTTTAGAATTAGAAGATAAAGAGAAAAAAAGTTCAGTATAATTCTTCTTATCACGAAACAGAGATGGTATGAATGAAAATTTGAGGAAATTTACTTTTAACGTGCAACTTTAGTATTATTAAAACTGGTTTTTAATTTTTATTTTTAATATTTAATACATAATTTGTATTAAATTTAGCTTTACGTTAATCCATGTTAACATTAACGTTAATGACTTTTGTTTAGTGTGCAACATTTTTTTATTTTTAAAATGTTGGGATACGTTAAACTTATGTTAATCTTGAAAAAATGAAAATGAAAACACAATCCTCATATTTCAATCCAATTTTCAGATCGTTTAAAGAATCCATGTGTTGGATAAATTTGTTCTTACTAATCTGCGACGGAACACGAAGTAAATGGAAGCATTATCGTTTGTGTGATTGCACTTCCTTTCTATATTCAGGTTTTGGTTATAACTGAGTCTGAATTTTCTGTTCAATATTATAGTATTTTATTCTATTTCATGAATTATTATTTATTTATGTGAGTTCTGTATGTGTCCTGTATAAATAAACTTGAGACTCGTATAAATAAATGGCTGAGATTCATAGAACAAAATAAAACATCATAATAATAGACATAAGATCACGTCCCGTTACAGCCCGTCTGAAAAACAACACTTTTTTTTAGAGTTAATTGCATGACTATTAATTAAGTTATTTTTATAATTAATATAAATTAATTTACTCTTACGTATCAATAAATAATTTGGATAATATAGAGTGATATTTTGATTTGTAAAAGTAAACCCGCCAAATTATAGTCACGTATCTTTCTCCGGTTGACATTTTAGAAGCAACGCTTGAGATATGAGATTATATGTCCTTCACTCGTATGACATTCAGGCCCTCCCCCCACTCAATTTCCTAATTAGTAATTACACTCTCAACCACCCAAAAATCTTGAAGAAATCCTATCCATGTATTCAAACCTACCACATTTAAGAACAATTAAGTGTTAAGAAGAAAATCTCTCTTCTTTATCGGATCCGACCCACTCCTAGAATGGCCCATCAATTCACCGTCGTCGTCCCCTTCTCCCTCCAGGTCCCACTGGCCAAGCCACGCCCGCCGACCCTACTCATATGGTAGTCCGACACCGATCAGTCCAAGGCAGTTTTTGCAAATGCACCCAAGGGTTATCCTTCTTCTCCAAAAGGGCTATTTTAGATAGGGAAGGTGACTAAGTTCTCTTTCGGAGGATGAAGAATTAAGGAGTTCAATTTCTACGAGAAGAACCATGATAGTGGAGACTTTTACTGCTTGGTTTGTGCAGAGACATGAGTTAAAACAGGTTCATGAATTGTGTGGGGCTTGTTCAACATGCACGAGCTATATGCAAAATCAAGAGGATATTGGAACATTGAGGGTTTTTTTTCTGTATATTTCAACCCTTTTTTTTCGGTTTACTGAATTTTTTGGTTCATTGACGTAAAATTAAACTTGATATAAATAAAGCATTATATAATAAAATATCAAAAAATGAAGTTGAACCTTAAATATAGAAACTTTAGCAGAAGTAACTTGATTGCATTGCTTCTGCTCAAAATATGGGAAATGAGGATGTCATAATGACGACACGCGTCGGTAGAAAGCCCTGACCCCCTAAAAAGAGAAACGCGTGACACGTGTGTGGCGTTGGTGGGGTCCATGTTTATATTACAGCAAAATAAATGTAGAGATCCAGTCCAGATAGGCATGTTATGTAGGAGTAACACAGACGACAAGGAATGGTTTCTCCCTATTACCTAAACAAAGAGATGCCCCTCGGCGTCACCAACACCTGCATATATAGGGTCCAATTAAGCCCAGTGACCCCCTTCATGATGAAACCAATGGGCTGAGCTGGGCTGGGTTTCACTCCTCCCTGAAATTGAGTTTATAAGGAATATTCCAACAATCCAGGGTGTTATATTGGATTGTATTTGTACGAATATGTTTTTGTATGCTCTAAGAAATGAATACCCAAGCCAAGTGGCGTGGCTCGGCGACTTGGACCTTCCATTTCTGGGAATCTGACACATAACCACAAACGCCCACCATTTTGTGCCAATTCTGTTCCTACAAGTGTAATCCACCAACCAAGATCTTCTGTCCAGTTTTTATGGTGTCTTATTGTGTCCAGTGAATCTCAGCCATTCATTTATGCGGGTCCCACATAAATAAACGTGGGATCCGCATAAATAAATGACTGATATTCACTGGACACAATAAGACACCATAAAATTGGACAGAAGAATTGGACTCCAGAATTTGCAACAAACCAAGTGCGAAAACAAAAAACACAGTGATTACTTCAGCGAATTAAAAAAGAGAGTAGAAGCACGAAAAGAAATCATTGAAAAATATTTACATGCATACATCGAATGCTACTTTAACATGGAAAACAGAGAAAAGAAAAATTAGATTACATTGAGAAATTTATGTACTGAATACTTTTTGTTATATTTAAATGATAAGTATATAATATTTTAAAATTTAAATTTAAATTATTTTGGCAAAGATGATATCGAAATTATTCAAAATTAAATCCATCTAGTTGATTAAAGATGTAAGTGAAACAATGATTAGTTAAAAAAATTAACTATTTAAAGAAGAGCGACAACACTTATGAAAATAATAAACATATTCAGACTGTCGAAACATTTTGAGCAACATCTATATTCTTGATAATCATATCATTACTATTGTACTTTAGAAAGTGAAATCATTCTATTAAGAGATAAATTGTTATTTTATTTTTTTGTGAACTTTTTAGAAGCTTGTGATACACTTCAAGTGTAAAAGGTTGGAGAACTTTGAAAAATACGTATTTATGAACTTGGAGAGACTCGTCAAATTTAATACTCTGCTTTTATAGTGAAACATTCAAGTTTAATATTTAGGGACTGAACGTAGTATTGGATTGTAAGTTGAACTAATATAAATTGATTGCGACTTTTTTCTCTCTCTCTTTAACTTTTAAACTTCTACATTAGATTGTGCATGTGTGTGTTGTTTTTAACAAGAGACTCCTTCACTTTTATAAGAGGTTCCTTCTGTTTTTCAATTGTAAAAGATTTATTTTAGTTTAACTGGTGTCTTCTGTTTTTAAATTGTTTTAATATGATTTATCATTCACTAGTCTCTTTTTATTTAAGCAGGGTTCTATTGTTTAACAAGCTTCTATCGTTTTAAAAATTTATTATTTAATAGGCTTTTATTGTCTTTATTTAACTAAGATCTATTTATTATATGAATTGAAAAAATTTCTATTGCGCGTGTTTGCTTTATGACTTTGGATACATAATGAACTTAAAATCTCGAATTCTGGTTAACATAGTATGAAGTTGTACGCGAAGTATTCTTTTTGCAAGGACGACCTAATCGTTACACTTCCTAAAAATTACTATATTTACGTAGCAAAGGAGAACAAAACATTGGAAAAAAAAAAAAAAGAGAAGACTGGTTGGGAGATGCACGCAACTTACAAGTGTATATTCTTGTAAAGCATCATTGAACCTTCCCTTGCTACGAAGCTCGTTACCCTGCCAAGTTTTGAGATTCCAGCAAGTTTTTTTTTTTTGGGTACAAAGGAAAAAAACCTGAAAAATCCAAACTAACGCAAAGATCTACGATACAAAAATTCGTGCTGATCCCGATGCATAGGGAGCTGGATCAGAGGCGGTGGCTTCTGAAGAGGCCGAAGGCCCGGGGAGGAGAGAGCTGCTAAGGAAGCCAAACCATCGGCATATTGGTTCCCTTCGCAGTACACATGCTGAACTTTAACCTCCCACGTGCGGTGTAGATAGTCGTGAATACCTGTTACTAAAAAAGAATATTTAGTCAAAGGGATATATGAAGAAGAGAGGATATTGATTACCTCTACCCTGCCAAGTTTTGAGATTCCAACAAGTTAACAAGAACTCAAGAAGTATCGTTAACTTCAGCGCCTGCATCAAGCACAATCCCTTCTGCAATATTTAGGTTGGGTCGGGTCGGGCCGGCCGACCTTTTTGCAATCCATTCTCCACTTATCTCTTTCTGCTGCATCTTTTGTTTCCCTGAGTTTTTTTAGAGTAAATAAATACTTTTTTTACTGCAATTTTTTTAAATAAATGTTTGGATATAAAATAAAAAACACTTTTTAATAAATGTATTTTTTTCGTAGCTAAAATACAACTTTTTAAGAAGCTCAAATTTGGAGCTTCTAAAACAAAGGCTTTTTTAGTAAATTTTTTAGATTAATTAATAAGCTTATTTTTTAGTCTCTTTTGCCCTTATGTTTTACACATAATTCCCACAATACTCACAAACTCATCTTTACGTTTATTTTGAGAAGAATTATATAATATTATTTGACTTTTTTTTTATATATTTTAATATTTATTTTTGATATTAGTTTTACTTATGTTATAATCTATATAAAAGATTTGGTTAGATATATTTTTATTTATGTTTTATATAGTTTAAAATTATATAATAATTAATATATTGTATTTTACATATTGTTTAATATATTTTAAATAATTTTTATATGCATAAATAATTTTTACTACAAAATAAAATATAGTTAAAATTAAAAGTATTTTATTTTTATGTTGCCAAACAGTCTATTATATGAAGCTCTTTTTTAAATGATAGTCAAACAGCCAACAGACTTCTTATAAAAACTCTTTTTATAAAAGCTCTAC
>JANKOD010000006.1:7877600-7917185 GCA_026284645.1 Erythroxylum acuminatum | reverse complement strand
ATGTTGATTTGGATATATTGCTTCCGCTGCAAAATGATTTCTTAAAAAGTTTTGAAATCTACCGTTTCTCCAAATAAGGCATGTTTTCTTTTTCCGATCCAACAAGATGCACATATCATCTCATCAATTACTCAATTGTAACAATAAATTCCTAATTCACTAATTATAATCCATCAATTCATGTTATTAGTAAATCAAAATGCAAAACATTGGGAATGCACATTCATTTTTGTTCCATATCCTGAAATATGTCAATTGAGTGCATATATTATCTTGAAATGTTTTCTACGTCATGATTCATATGTGTATACCAATATTATGCACATGAATTAAATGCACCTCGTAAATTCTTAAATGAAATAACTCATGTGACTTAATCTAACAATTTAATCTCTAAACAATTTTAGGAGGCAGGATATTACATTAATGATGTTCTTCTTAACTCTCTTTTGTAATTGACTATATTATTATGCGTCTAAATTTTGAGATTTATGTATGAATGTTTTAGATAGGCCTACTAGATTATTCATGTATGGATTCATTGCTAGAATCTAGATTGCAATCCGTAATTGTTGTAAATCTAATTCACATATGGTAAACTAATGGTCACGCATCATTAGGGATAACATAGCATAGTTTAAATGACACGAGTGTATGTGGTTATTGCTTATATTAACTTGTTTTCCTATTACATGATGATACTGTCACACGAAATTTGAAGAGCTTATTATAAGTTGTTTGATAGTTATACCTAATTAAAGAGCTTATTTAATTAGATACAACTTCAGAAAAAAAATGAGATTAATAGAGCTTGTTGAATGTATGGTTAATAGTTTCAAAGAGAGGTACGAGAACAATATGACGATTGATTATGCATATTCATATGAAAGATGAGATTGAAATAAGAATGGGATTCAAAACCCTTTGGCTAATCCTTGCAATTTTGTATTGTTAGATTTAATTTGTTTTCTATAGTTTAGTTTTATTTTATTGCATCATTTGAATTTAACCAAAACCCCTCAATCCTATACACTGATTCATTCATTATAAAAGTTAATCACACACTCTCTGTGGGTGTGATCATTTCTCGTTACTACAACAAATTTTATTGTACATAGTTAGGTATTATTTTATGTTGTGTTTAACAAGCAACCATAACTATGAGTGTTGATGACTAAGTGCATCTACATTGTTTTGTGAATTTAGAGAATAAACACTTGATTAACATCATGATGCTTTTTATATAAATTGGACACACATCCAATAAATATGATCTTTTAGCATTTTTATTATCACAAAAAATTAAAAACTATGAATATTTTGAGTATTAAATAATTTCACTTTGCTAGCTTGATATCGATAAAAAAGTTGAAGTTAAAGAGTGATGCTAGTATCCATTTAAGATAGTAACCTATTTAAGCAACCAAGAGTATTTATAATAAGGTGTTTACTTTTGCATTAAAAGGTTATATAACTTCTAAAACAAGTTCTTAAATGCTCTTATGACAATTAAATATTTTATATTTTCTTTTATATTAATAAGGGATGTAAATATGATCAAAAGTTGAAGCAATTTTCCTCATGTATATTCATCTTATACATATAGTTAAATTTTGTGATTTAGGTTGAAGTTTGAAAATTTACAAAGTGAATTGAGTTAACTTATGAATCGATACAAGCAATTAGTTTCCTAACATTTTAATGAACTTTGTGATTGGATTAGTGGTGGATAATTTTGATTGGTATGCTTGATTTGTTTAATAATTTTCCAGAATGGCTTCCAATCTAAGTTAAGATGATGAAATTGATTTGTTTTAAGTAAAGCAAATGGTTAAGTGTGAGGAAGTTTGACATATATTAGATACATTTTTACCTTTAGTATGATTTTTTATAGTATTGTGCTTTTGTTTTGGGTATATTTATACGATTTGCTATTCAAAATGAGTTATATTTTATGTCAGATCTTGTTTTAGTCTTTCTAAAGAAAAAGAGTGAATTTAGAGAAGAATTAAGTCAATTTAGAGAAATTGTAAAAGATATAAAGAAATACTCAAGAATACGACGGAAACATGTTGCTATGTTACTGATTTTTGTTCCATAATGTCGCATTATATTTTTCTAGAAAATCTTTTATCTAGAGAACATTATACCTATATGCTATTGGCGATGATGATCCATATAAAAAGTTTCAGAATATGAGATAAAGTAATATACAATTCACACAATCTCGTGTCAGGACTACTTTAAACATACAATTTAGGATTCAATTTGTTAAAAGAAGAGAAAATTAGAAGGAAGAAAAAAGCAAGGAGTTTGTAGCATATATGAGTTTGGAGCTAAAACAGTGTATTAAAAGCTAATCAAAACAATTAGAGATCTCACGTAGAAATACAATCTTAAAAGAAGAACAATGATTTCAACAAAAATAAGATTTTTTTGACACTTCTTGTCGTGTCGTGCCTCTTAACCTTGTGGTTGTGGTCGTTGGTTCAAACAATACATAAGCTAATGAATTTGGTTCATTAGTGGCTCTTTTCGTTGAATCTGGCCTTAAAAATGCCATGTAATTGTAGCGAGCTTCATTTTGGAAACCAATAATTCCATCACTGCGCATGTTGAAGGAGTAGTAGATTACATTTGATGCCTTTTCCGCACCTGTCTCTGCCAAGTTTTGGCCCATTTCTCTGTCACCGTCACTCTCTGAGCAGCATATCTTCGAAAGGCCAGGAAAACTATTCCAGTTCCTGAAGTATTGCATGGATAATAATACAGAAGCCATTCATTATATATGCTAGATAGTTACAACTTTCCCAAGAACGATCTTTTGCTTGCCTGCCTGCCGACATGCCCTTTTCTTGGCTTCATCCATACACAAAACTTTTCTTAAAATCCACAGTTAGTTGGTGATATTGATGCTTAGTCAAATGGTGCTATTTCTTAACCTTGAATTCAGCAATGACGATGCCACATTATATTTTTTATTGTCGACAACTCATCATTTGAATTATTATTAGTATTTTTTAGTTAGAAACAAGTAGTGCTAGGAGGTAGAGTCGAGGTTGTAACTTCTTTAAGGAATCTACCTAGAAACATAAGTGCGTTGAATTATTATGTCTGCTCTGAATTTCAGATCTTAACCATCTAATTTATTGTAATAAATGACTAAAATTTATTCAGATAAAGCGATGTGGCAAACTTTGAGATAAATTGTGCATAAAGCACAGTGGGTTTGATGAGACCGTCCATTATTACTTTAATCTGTTAGTTCAAACCAGCATATTTTGTTTGTTCATTAATAAGGCTCTGAAAGCAGATTGGTTACCTAATTTATTATCAAAATATATTTCGCATTTTATATTTGGACATCAAGAAGAGAAAATCCCAAATCCAAAAATTCTTACTTGGACGAGAAAAAAAGGTTCCACAACCACCACGTGCTCACCCCACTGGTGATTCCTTAACCTTTGGAGGTCTAGTAGAATTTTAAATTTTCAGATTCCGTTGATTGGTGGGCAGTGGGCTTTCAGTGCGATACGCGGACACAGATGACAGAACAGACGGCTTCGGCTTTTGAGCTTATAGCTTTACCATTGCGTCAAATTCCTGAATAAAGTACACAACACAACCATCGAATCCTTTTTTTTTCACCACAATGCCCTTATCATCACAAGCAAGCCAGCAAAACCAACAATCTTCCTTTCCGTTATCCACTTTCAGTCTAAAGAAAAAGAGCGTTCTAATTTAGTTTGGTTTTAACACGAGTGGTAATTAATGTCATCAGGGATCAATCCATGTAATGCAAATAGTGCCTGTGAAACTCCTTTTGAAGGGTACGAAGAAGAATATACAACACAGCCTAGCTAGGAGTGTAATTTTGACAACAAGACTATCGTTATCGTGTCTCATCGCATCGTACCCAAGGCGTTTTACAATCCTTCACCGGCTAATACGAGTCCTCGAGTTTTAGAAAACCGTCACCTGCCGGTAGCTCGGAAATATCCAGGAGAGATGAAGATGACACTTAACATAATACGAAGTTATAAATTTAGAAATAGAACAAAGGCCTTAACTATTACTATTTTTTCTTCGCTGCCTCTGCTACTCATATCTCACTCTCTGTCTCTTTTTTTAATCTCATAAAAGGAAAAAGAAAAAAAAATGGAAAGTTCCAGATCAAAGGAGCAGATAAGCAAAGGTCACTATCGACAATTGACACATTTCCATTCTTTCCATCCGCTCTCCTTCAAGAAGAGCGAGGAAAGCAAAACCCAACTCCTCACTGTGCTCTCTCTCATTCATTACAAGACACAAACATACACTTAATAGTGCAAGAGAAAGAGCAAACGCCAATTACCATTTAGCTTCAGTTAGTTTTGCTTATTTACTAACTAGTATTTGCAAATCAACACCAACGACTAGAAGAGGATAATAAATAAGGTTAGAGCAAAATGGAGAGGACAACTCCGGTCAGAAAACCACACACATCCACCGCAGATCTGCTCACGTGGTCGGAGAATCCGCCCGCTGATTCTCCCACCTTCGGCTCCGCCGCTCGCTCGCACCAGGTAGGTACTTAACCGTCTCTCTTATACTTGAGCGTTTTTCAACGCAATTTCGGGCTTTTAGTTAATCCTTCAGTTGATTGGATGATTTGTAGCCGTCGGATGGGATCAGTAAGGTGGTCTTTGGAGGTCAAGTCACGGATGAGGAGGTTGAGAGCTTAAACAAATGGTGAGATCTGGTTCTTATTTTTCCATTTTCTTTTGGAGGCAACAAATACAAAATGTTGAATGGACCAGCTTAACTGAGTTTATTTGCTTTTCGGAAAATGTCAACTTTTGTTGTAACTTGCGTGTTTTTGAGATATTTATAGCTTTCCCTCTTTTTCTTTTACTTGCTTTTACCCGATATATCACAAAAATCTCTCATTTACGTTTTCGCTTATTTGATCTTCTTTAACTCTCTTTGATCTTTCTCGGCTGATCAAACTTCTTTACATCGGACTCCTTTCTGAAAATTGGAAAGATGATCTATTTAGCTCAGATCAGATATCTTGTTTGTTTTATTTGTTACTTGCGCACTTGTTATTGTCAATTTTCTAAGACCGTTATCCTTAGTGTTTCATTTCGTTGGTTTTGTAGATCTGTTTCGTGATACTATTCGATGAAATCCTAGGTTCAGAATTAAATTTTTAGGGGCAGTTTAGATTATTGTTTTGGCTCATTGTTGATTGTTAATTATCAATTTACATTTTTTTTACCGAGGAAAGGATTAATTTATGCTGCCAGGCTTCAGCAATTACGAAGGAGAGCATGAAGTTTGTGCAACTGATTAATTTAAAATTTCTTGTCCGGGGCAAATTAGTTTCTGAAATATGACCACACTTTAACCTTTTATCTCTACCCAATTTGGCTTCTTTTTCTTTCTTTTAGAATACCTGATTGAGATGTAAAGCAACATTACTGGAATTCTTATTCTTTTAGATTTGGAACTAAACATTTGTTTCTTTTTAATCCTTGCCCGCGTTTCTTTTTGTTTTACAGGAAACCTTGTTCAGGTTATAAAATGAAGGAGATGACAGGCAGTGGCATTTTTTCTGGTAAAGGAGAAGAAGCTGCATCTGAACCGGATCCTACCCCAAGTAGTAGAACAGGATTACGCATGTACCAGGTAGTTTAGAGATCATTACATATTTGTACTTCAATATTGGAGGTCAAATCAACTAAGGTTTTATTCTGTAGTAGTTGAGTTTGACTATTGGCTTATTAGAAGTACTGTCTAAATGTTCAAGATATGAGCTTTGATTAGTTTATACTGCTTTTAATTAAACCAAACTGAACTATACTGGTTTAGTTTGGAAATTATCTAATACAGTAATTGGCTTTTCTTTTTCCAAATTTGCAGCAAGCTATTGCTGGAATCAGTCATATTTCATTTACTGAAGAAGAGAGTGTTTCCCCTAAAAAGCCTAGTACTCTGCCTGAAGTTGCCAAACAGCGTGAGCTGAGCGGTACCTTGGAAAGTGAGGCTGATGCAAAGTTGAAGAAACAACTTTCAGATGCTAAGTGCAAGGAGCTAAGTGGACATAACATCTTTGCTTCCCCTCCTGAAATTTTACCAAGACCAACAACTGCACGTGCTTTGGCATTGAAAGAAAACATTGAACTAGGGGAGCCTACTTCTCAGGATGTAAGAATTGCAGTCAAAATTTCCATAGATGTTTGTGGATGCATCAATAAATTAGTTTGCTCCATCTTTTCCTTTCTCTCATTACTTGGCTTATCTGCATATCTTTTTGTGTCTGCATCTTCTTGTGAGAAGTTCTATTTCTACATTCTTTTGATTGGAAGGCATAAACATTTCATATTCAGTACTACATGATAAAACTTTTCATATTGAGTACTATCATATTTTGTGGAACGCATAATGAACATTTATTGGGAACTTCAAAAAATAACTATCTTGTATAGAATTACAGCCAGCTTGATGCTATCAAGAGACTTGCCTTTGTTTTCCTTGAGCTTTAATTTGATAGTATTTGCTGGAGCTTGTGAGATGAGTCTCCCCTTAGATTATAAGTTATCTGTAGATCAGTCCATTGAAGTCTCATCGTGTTCTGCTTGCTTGAATTTTGGAACGTGGTGGGGCTAGGCAACTAGTGAGTTGACGAAGACAGCCAAGAAAATTTATGAAAAGAAGTACTCAGAGCTCTCAGGAAATGATGTATTTAAAGGCGATGTCCCTCCATCATCTGAGGAGAAGCATCTAAGCACAGCAAAATTGCGAGAGATGAGCGGCAATGACATATTTTCTGATGGGAAGGTAGAGGCCCGAGACTACTTGGGTGGCGTACGCAAGCCTCCAGGCGGCGAGAGTACCATTGCCTTGGTTTAACTTTGTTAGTCTAACTATGATTTTGTCAATTGTGTCTGTTTTTTTTTTCTCTATTAACATCCTAGAGAGGGTTGTTTCGTTATATTATTTGACCTTTCAGAAATTTCATCTTAGGCTTTAGCTTGTCAAACAGTTGTATCTGCTAATTGGTTTGTGTATTCTTGTGGTTTTTGCTTGCTTTGGCAAGATGCTTGGGCTATTCAGTATTATTTTTATTCTTTAGCACAAAATTGTCATCACTATTCTATTATCTTGTTTCTTACCTTGTGTTTATTGGGTGCTCTGTCTGTCCTACAGCTACAGGGCTTCTAATTATTTTAGGAAATCAGTTATCCAAACTGAAATCAGTTAGCCGAATTATTTGTCAGTCATAAAGGGGTGGTGCGATTTATGTCTGACTTACTAAAGAAATGTTGAGTTGTAATGTTTTGCCCCAAGGTCCAAGCCAAGAAATTTTAAAGAGAAAAAAAAAGAAAAGAAAAGATGGTGCATGTCTTTTCGTGCACCTTTTTTTCTTGTCTAGCCAATCGCCGCACCAGAAGCCAAGGACGATTCCTAAAACAGGAAAATTCGCAAAATATGCCAAAAGAATGTAGAAAATGCCTCAATTTTCAAACTGACACCGCCGTAATCTCGCAGAAGATGCTGTTCGTTTCTTCCATATGCCATATTTAAAACATATCTACAATTAAATTTTTGTTAAAAATAACAGAAAAACTATTAAAATGATGAAATTAATAATTTATATCGATTTTAATATTTAAGTTACATTGTCTTCTATAATATTCATAGCATATTAAAATATGATAAAGAATTAAAAAATAAAAATAGAAAGAATTTTTTAATTTGAAAATTTTAAAAATTATTTAAATTATAGATAAGGTTTGTGTTTTCTATTTTAAAATATTAATATTCCTAAATTTTCAAAAATCATACCAGTATTCAGATGCCACGATGAAGGAGGGAGGGAGTCGGCATATCATGCGATGAAGTACCCAAAAACAAAAAAGAAGGTTGTTAAGGAAGTAAATCCCTTGTAAAATGTAAAGTCAAATATGTAGTGAGAAAATCAAGGGAATCAGTTTCATCTAATCTACGAGATACTGTTAACAAACAGATTTTAATCTAATAGAATCAGTTGACACAAAACGAAATTGGCATTTTCTTAATCAAAAACAATTATTATTTATTAACAAAAACAGCAGAAAGACCAATCCCTGGTGTGTATGTGACTGTGAGTGAATAGTGTGCCGACTCGACTTCATTTGAATGGCGTGAGCGTGAACAGTCAGTGTAGCACACTCCGTACACAAACCTCTCAACAAAACCGTCAGATCGAGACTATGGAGCCAAACACCGACCATAGACATTCCTGCTCTCTTTCTAATGCCCCAATTCCCAATAACAGCCATATGTAAAAACTTCGTATTCCTACCATCTTCCTTTGATAAAAATACTAGGAAAAGAGTAGACCACCTTGTACACTGCCAAAGCGTTTTAACCTTTTTCTTTTTCTTTTATTTTGATTTCTGATGTGGGTTTTGGGTTTTTGATTAAGGAGTTTTCTTGTTTCTTTTCGGTTGATACTGTGTCCGATACGTTGGTTCCTGTTTTTGTCTTTTTGTTTGATCATGTTTAAACTGGGCGAGAGAGAGAAGAGGGTTACAGAGAGTAGGCAGAGGAGTGAGGAGTTGTTGAATGGAGGTCAGAATGTGCCATATTTTAGTTTTCTTCGTCATCAAAAGTCTAAGCCTCTTTTGAGTGGCTCTCCCTTGAGTAGAGTTAATCTGTTGTCCTCTGAGAACTCGCCTTCTTCGAGTTCTTTTGTTAATGGGTTTTGTTCACCTGCGGACGGTTCACCTCCTCCTGTGTTCAAGGAGGCCAAGTATCAAAGTCCCTATTACTTAAATGGACTCTGTTTGGATTCTAAATCATCTCGTGACTTTTATAGCATTGATGAAAATTTGGTGGACGAAGATGGCTTGGCCGAAAATTTGTATAGTATGACTATTGCAGAGGAAAGAAACGGTGGCATGAAAACGAAGGCGGACCCCAATGGATTTGGTGATGGCTCTCTTGGTGGGTTTGTACAACATGATATTATAAAATATGGCTTTAACAATGGGGATTTTAATTTTGGAGGTTCAAAATCCTCTCCCCGTTATGTTGCTTTGCGTTCTGAGGATGACATTAGGTGTACGTTCCATGGCTTTCAGGGTGGATGCGATAAGGGTGTTTGCCATACAATGGGGTCTTTTTTTGCTCGTGGTCAGTCTAACGATTTGTGCTCTGGTTCTGATCGGTGCAATAACCGAAGCACTGATTTGTTGCAGCAAAGGATGGAACAGGGGAGGGATTGGAGTATCGGGGGAATGCATGCTTCGAAACAATCTGCTAGTAGGCCTTGCCTTAATGAGGCATCAGTCCTTCCTGAGCATTTCAATATGGATCCTGATGGAGGCAGACGTGCCATGGATTCATCGGGCTGTCCTCAGTTAATGCATCCCACCTTAGATGTAAATATTTTCAATCCGTTGTCAAAAAGTATAATATTAAAAGAAAGGACTAGATCAGTCACAAGGAGTGGGGTTTCTCAATCTGTATTGTCATTTGAAGGAACTGCTGGTATTGAAGCCTTTAACTGTGAGGATGGTCTCATTATACAAGAAACAGGTTTGGATCATTCTGCTATTAGAGGACGAGATCAAATAAGATGTACCAAAAAGAATTGCTTCAGTGATGTGTATAATCTACGGGGAAAAAACGTTAAACTTGATATTTGTGGAGGGATGTGCGAAAATGGTCAGAGTTTAAGTAGTTTTACCCCATTGCCAGCTATTCCAAGTATTAGCTCCTTGGCTGAGATCCAGGGATACATATACTTACTGGCACAAGATCAAAATGGTTGCAGGTTCTTACAAAAGATTTTTGATGAAGGAACAAGCCGAGACGTTCAAATAATCTTTGATGAAATAATTGATCATACAGTTGAACTCATGTTGAAGCCGTTTGGCAATTATGTTATTCAGAAATTATTGGATGTGTGCAATGAAGAACAAAGATTTCAGATTGTGCTTATGGTCACCAAAGAGTCAGGAAAGCTAATTAACATCTGCTTAAATACATACGGGTAATCTCTATGAACTCAATAGTTGACCTTTTCATACAGTGATTTTAAACACTGATCATATATTTGTATCTTCAAAATTTTCCTTGCACTATTGTACAGCACAAGAGTGGTACAGAAGTTGATTGAGACTCTCAAGACGAGGCACCAAATTTCGTTAGTAGTTCTGGCTCTGAAACCTGGATTTCTTGATCTCACCAAGGATCAGAATGGAAATCATGTGATTCAGCGGTGCTTGCAGTGCCTTAGTGATGAAGATAACAAGGTGCAGTCTTTATTTTTTCCTCTGATTATGTTGCCATTACGTATTACGTATGGTGTCTAAAATCATACTGAACATTTCTTTCTGTTTGAGCTCTTCATAGATGCTAATCTAAGTTGAATTTGTAGATATATATACTTCCTGTGACCTTTATGCATAACTTTACTGAATGGTACTACATGCTTTTAGCCAAATTGATTTCAAGTGTAAAACATTTTCTGTCAAACTTCTTTCAGTCTGTCTTTCTTGGATAACAATGTGAAGGGAGGGGAGAACTCTCTTCTTCGCATAGCTTATTTTTGCTATACTTGCAATTTAGTAAACATGGCATAGGATCATATAAGTAGACGGAAGTAGTTTGGGGAATGCTTGAAGCAGTCAGAAGGGTCAATATACAGTCCTTTAACTGGTCATAATATTGGCAGATTAGAACTCACAGAACTGCGTTGTGGCTGAAAATGTAGTTCCGTCACATGTAGGGCGTGGTGTATGCAAACAAAAGCACGAATATATTAAACTTTGGTCTTGAATATAATAAACTTTGGTCTTGAAAATCAGTGAGAGCTCAAAACTATCTTTGAGATTCTAGATGCTGACAATAACATCAATCAAAGGCATGACATGTTTTCAGAAATTTTGGGAACTCTTGAGCTGCACCAACGTGTCGAGCAACTAAGTTTAATTTTCTTTTCTGTCTATTCGCAGATGTCTATTTGCTGCATGCTATGCTTTAACATTCATAATGTTGTGCAGTTTATTTTTGATGCGGCTGTAAAGTTTTGTGTTGAGATTGCAACTCATCGACATGGATGCTGTGTAATGCAGCGATGCATTGCACACTCCAAATGGAAAAGTCAAGATAGGTTGATAACCGAAATTTCTAGAAACGGGCTTCTCCTTGCTCAAGATCCTTTTGGGTAAGGCATCAAAGCGATTGAATTACTTGGAATGCTTATCTTTCTCTATTTGTCCACTGAAACCAATATGCCATCACAACCTAGACCAAATTATATGTTATGAAAAGATGCTTGTTTGTTTTAGTTATTCTTTTGTGTGATTTTCATTGAAATCAGTTTAAGGCAGGTGATTCTTTTGGAAAATATTGATATGTTTCTGGTACATGATGATAGTTACCATGATTGATAACTTGGTTATAGGAATTTTAGTTTCTAAATAAGACTCGTTTGCCCTTTTACTGTAACGTATGGCCGACTTGTTCATTTTTCATTTGTTGGTAGCTAAACAGAAGTGTGAGGTAAAAAAATTAGTTAGTTTCCAGCATGTTGTGAATCCTCTGGGTCTAAATCCTTGACATGTTCCAGAAACTATGTCGTGCAATTTATTATCGAGCTGAAGAGCCCATCTGCTGTCACCAACTTGCTTTCTCAATTCAAAGGTCACTACATTCATCTCTCGACACAGAAATTCAGCAGTCATGTGGTTGAAAAATGTCTCAAGTATTTTGAAGAAAACCGATCACAGATCATATATGAACTACTCTCAGTGTCACACTTTGAACAACTGATGCAAGATCCATATGCCAACTATGTCATTCAATCTGCTTTAGCCGTTACCAAGGTAGGAAAACTAACACCTACTTTAGAATATGGTTTTGTGGTTTGATATATTGGTTTCACATACAATAAAAATTTCATCTCAAAAACAGGGTGGCCCTCTTTACTCTTCACTGGTTGAAGCAGTTCGACCCCATATGATGTTACGTACCAGCCCGTATTGCAAAAGGATTTTCTCTCGAAACCTCTTGAAGAAATGATGTAATTTTTACTACGCCAAGAAATGCCGCTAGGCACCACTCTTCTCCATATTTTCTACCTATCCCATTAGAATGGCTGCTGATACTCTAACCTCTAGGGAATATTGATGGCATCCATGAGCTTCAAAAAGAATGCATAGGGAGAGAAGAATAAGAATTTTGTTCCACTTTGTTTATCATGCTGATACCCAACTGTATGATTTTGTTGTCTTGTCATGTTGTTGTCTTGCTCATCTAAACTTAAAAAAGTGTATTTTAGTTCCTAAAGACGCAACTTCGAAGTATCTGTTTTGTTTGAGTTCTGTATTATGTTAGCCTGGATTTCTTTCTTAATTTCCATTTATTCCAGTTCCCATTAATGAAAATGTGGGTTTGATAAGATTGAAATTTATAAAATTAACTAGAGCAGCAAGTCAGTTAACCACAAGATCAGATCTGTCAGGGACATATTGATGTTGGTCGCGACTTGTATAATCTTGTTTTCGACGAATGTTTAATATGCTTTTCATTTTGAATTCAGCTGTAACTATTGAAATTAATATGAGAAGGACAGGCGCCACGACACACAGGACAAGCATTTAGAAGAAACATCAGTATACATTTATACTTGACAGCTTTACAAAGTTACATACTGAACAAATAACTGTGCCACTCTCAGTAAAGGAAAGACAACAATCACTTTTGAATAGTGGGTTTCCTTTTTCTGGATTTGCTCTCTTTTATTCAGTGCCTTTGGTCCACTTCTGTTAATCTCGTTCATTTTCACATCAAGAAGTTTGCTGTTGGATTACTTTTCAGGTTTGGAAAAGGAAGTAATTAGTGCCTTAATTTTGTTTCCTTTTTTATACCAAATTGACATTAAATTCTTATATTGTTATTAAAAGACTAAAGATAGAAATTGATATTTTTTATTATTATATTGATTATCATATTTTTACATATCAAAAAGTTTAAATAAAAATTACTAATATTAATAATAGATTAATTAATTTAAAATAATTTTAGATTAAGTATTTTATTATAATTTTATGTTATTATATAATAGTACCATTAACTAAGATGATTTACATATTATAACACCAACAACAACAACACTCAGTTTAAATCTCGTTGATACACAGAATCTAAGGAGGTCTAATAGTACGTAATCTTACCCTTAACTAGTAAAGATGTTTCCAAATGACCCATATGAAAAGGAACAAAGTAAGAGAGAGAGAAAGAGTAGGAGGAAAAGAAAAACAAAATTAATAAAATAGTTGTAGTAATAGTAACAGTAATAAAAAGAAGAAGGAGAAGGAGAAGGAGAAAGTCAATAATACTAACATTAATAATGCAAATAATAATAGTAATAAAAGTAATAGTAGTAGTAGATGCAGCAACAGTAATAGTAGTGCTAACAACAATAAGAATCCTAATAACATAAATAATAATAATAATAATAATAATAAATAGTAGTAGCAATGGTAGTATTTGTCGTGGCGGCGGCGGCGGCGGCGGCAACGATAATAGTAGTGATAATAATAATAGTAGTAATAGTAGTAGTAGTTAGTAGTAGTAGTATTATTACTAATAATAATAATAATAATAATAATAATAATAATAACAATAATAATAGTGATAATAATAGTAAATATACTACTACTACTACTACTACTATTACTATTACTACTAATAATAATAATAATAATCCAAAGTTAATAATAATAGTACTACTAATAGTAATTATTTACGAGGGATCCTTTATCCGAATCCTAGTACGCCAAGTTTTCTATTGCAGGTTATGTCCTCTGTAAGTTCCAACATTGTCATATCTTTCTTGATTACCTCTATTCAATTCTTTTTAAGCTTCCCTTGTTTTCTCTTATGGTCTCTGAATACAATTTTCTCATTGGAGTGTCTGGGTGTCTCTTCTTAACATATCCAAACAACGTAAAACTATTTATTTTTAATATTATAATAAATTTTAATTATGTAAGAATATTTATTTTAATTATTATTTATACTATTTTATTTATAACATTAATGAATATCCTACCCACAACCTTTTTATATATTTTTTTGTATGACCTTCATACAATGGGCCATACAAAAATTAGAATATATATATCTAAATTCGGACAACATCCTTACAAATACACAATGATATTCAAATTAAGAATTTGTCATATTTTATTCTCAGAATGTTCCTTACATTATCTGTTAAACCATAATCCACACCATAACAATTAGTTTACTAACAATCATTGAATGGATATTTGTATGCACATTTTTATCCGTAATTTAGTTATTGGAGCAAAGGTATTGATGACACAATGAGTTATAGTCACTTAACATCAGTCAATTATATAAGTGATTTTGAATCTCCATCAGATGCTTCTACTGTAAGTTATTTGTGTCAATAACAACATATTGCATTATATATATATATATATATACAGCCTAAACAGATGAACCAACCATAATCCATTATTCAAGTATTCAATCTCCATACTTAAATTTCAGGATACAACAGAGGCAAATCACATAATCATCGCTTTGTACATCAACAGTAAAACTAGTCAAAATGTAGTTCAAACTTTACATGTAAAGTTAATAATAATGTTTAAATGAAAAAATCAAGACTACATTCAAACTGAGGTTTACAAATTGTTATTCTTACTTGTTCTCTTTCCTCGAAAATTCTTTTACATAAGAGATTGAAAATGTGGATCAAAAAATTGCAACACCATAGTGCAAACATAATCATACCATTACTTGGAATAAAACACGTATTTACAATCACTAATTTTTTTTGTTACATTATAAGATGAGTTCTTATTTTATCATGAAGATCACAAACACCAAGTTGAAACTCCTACTAGTGCTCCACTTAAGCTCTGCTTAACACGATCATCCATATTATTTGAGTCAAAATTCCTTATCTCTTCTTATTTCAATGAAATACAACAACACTGTCAATGAATGTTCTGAAGTACGTGGGTGAAAAACTACAAACAGAAAAGCATTTAACTCCAAATCGTTATTTCACAATATATAGTATTTTTGGGAAGTACAAAAACATTACGTATACCTGACTAGTCATACACATATCACTACAAATATCCAACTCTTTGCCTATATTTCTTGTATACTTGAAAATAATATGGAAGAAATCAACAGTGGATAAGGATTTTTCTAGGTTTTCTCCGACACTTGTAAAGAAATTTAGAAATTACTTTCTTATAATTTATACAATTATCTCACCATGTTGCTTATGGAGTTTCTAGGCTTGAAAAATGAAAGGATGTTGCCCATTGTCAGTCTAAACTTAATATTTTGGACAATGTTGCTATCAGTAAATCTACAAGAACAAATTCATTAATGGTAAATGATATAATATGTACCTTATTAGCACTTAAAGTCTTGTTAATGTTGACGTTATTTCAAGATTTAATCTTTGCCATCTTCCCTCATTTAAAGTATTATTCCTGTAAAGTCTATCTAGATAACAAATATACTAATGTATAATAAATTAAAGTCATTTTTAATGAATTGTACATTTTGTACAAGTCTATATATCTATAGCTATACATTTACCCATACAAGGCACAACACTTCTAATATTCACAAATGGATGAAATATTCAAGCATGCTTGTAAAAATGGTTTAGGATGAAATGTCTCTAATTAAATTGCTTACAATCTTCAACATTGATTATATTATCCAACAGTTGCGTGTTAGCACTATAATTAGCATTTGGATGCAAAAACATCTAGTACATATAGAAGAAATTTTCGTCAAGAACTTGTCTTTGTTTGCACAACTATAACTTTCTCCAATATGCATTTGATCACTATTTAGTGATCATCTACTTCGTACTCCTCTGAATGTCTTAATCGCTTATTTTCTTCAATTTTAATGCATACTAGTTGTGCTCCATTCAGAACTCTCATAACCCATGCTATACTATAATCACTAATCTCGTCTACTTGATCATTCCTAATTTTTGATGATATCTTATTTGGGTCAAAACTACCTTACCTCTTCATCCTAAACCACTCCATCTCTTTATATTCATTGAATCTTATGTCAGTGTCCCACTTCAACTACTTAAAAGTTAGAGTATGCATTAATTTATACACCTTCTTTAAATAACATTTCATTTATTTTAATTTGGTCCAAGTTTCATATCTTGTTCTTTACGGTATTACTTACTGACTTGTCCTGCAAGTGATAACATGTCATCCCTACCTATAATTTGATGTTTCAAATCTAAGTAAGTTTACATCATCCTCATATATAAAGTTCATCATGTTAGGCAACTACCTTTCAGTTTGCCTTTATAATATTGGTGATCTAATAATAACATTTTCCTTTTTTTTATATAAATTCTAATAAAAAAAGTAAATGTCAACCACAAGAAACCAAATACCATAACTAGACATTACAAATATTATAAAAATCAAAGCATATCTAGGGAAAAAGTCATATATATTAAGGTACAAATTATTACCCAATAGCATGAAAAAGATATAAACCAACAATATACAATTGTCCCTTATTGCAATCATTGGCCAGTAAAATAATTTCCATGTCTAAATAAATGAAAAAGAAAGAAAAAATTATAAAGAGAGAGGAATTTTGTGATTGCATGTGAATGATCCGCTAGGTACTTGCGAAGCATAGATCTATGGAAGAAGTTGTGAATCCTCGCGAGCTCATCTAGTAGCTTCAATCGATACACCACTGACAAAATTCTTTTTGTGACCTCATACGCGTAACTTTTTCTTTACAGTGGAGGATCTGTATTGGTTCCTCCTTAAAAGTCAAATCTTCCTTTAATTTCACCGGTTGCAATATGATTGCATGCGAATGGTCCGCTAGGTACTTGTAAAGCACAGATACATGAAAGAACTTGTGAATCCTTGCGAGCTCTTCTGGTAGCTTCAATCAATACACCACTAACATAATTCTTTCTTTGATCTCATATGCAAAACTTGTTCTCTGCAGTCGAGGATCTATATTGGTTCCTCCTTGAAAGTCAAATCTTCCTTTAATTTCATCGGTTGTACTGTAATTGCATGCTAATGGTCCACTAGGTACTCGCGAAGCATAGATATATGGAAGAAGTTGTGAATCCTAGCGAACTCATCTGGTAGCTTCAGTTGATACACCACTGACACGATTCTTTCTGTGATCTTATACGTAGAACTTGTTCTCTACAGTCAAGGATCTATATTGGTTCCTCCCTGAAAGTCAAATCTTCCTTTAATTTTATCGGTTGCACTGTGATTACATGCGAATGATCCGCTAGGTACTTGTGAAGCATAAATACATAGAAGAAGTTGTGAATCCTCGCAAGCTTATCTGGTGGCTTCAATCGATACACCACTGACACAAATTTTTTTGTGATCTCATACAGTACCATGTATCACAAACTTAGCTTACTGCATTTCCCAAATTTAAGTACATCTTTCCAAGGGAAAATCTTGAGTAATACTCTATCTCCAATTTCAAATTCAAGATCCCTACGGTGATTTTTTGCGTAGCTTTTATGCCTATCTTGGGCTATCTTTAATCTATCCCAAATAACTTGAATTTTATCTATTGTCACCTGTATAAGTTCAGGACCTATCAATTTCCTCTCACCTACCTCATCCTAATACATTAGAGTTCTGCATTTTCTTGTATAAAATGCCTCATAAGGGGCCATGTCAATACTGACTTGATAACTATTATTGTACGCGAACTCTATTAGGGTTAGGTGTGTATCCCAACTCCCCCTAAACTCCATGACACATGACCTAAACATATCCTCAAGTGTCTAGATAGTCCTCTTTGACTGTCTATCCATCTGGGGGTGAAAGGTAGTGCTAAACTTCAAGAGTGTACCTAAGGCCTTTTATAGGTTGGGCCAAAATCTCGATGTAAACCTAGGGTCATGATATGAGACAATAGAAATCGATGTACCAAGGAGTCTCACTATCTCTTCCACATAAAGTTGGGCTAACCTGTTTAAAGGATAAACATTCTTGATTGGAAGGAAATGTGTAGAATTTGTTAACCTTTCCACTATCACCCATATAGCATCGTGCCCCTTCTGACTTCATAGAAGTCCTACTACAAAGTCCATAGTAATCTTCTCCCCTTTCCATTATGGGATAGGGCGGGGCTGTATTAATCCTGCAAGCTTCTGACGTTCTACTTTTACCTGTTAACAGGTTAGACACCTAACAACAAAATTTTCTATTTCCTTCTTCATCCCTATCCACTAATAGTGTTCTTTGAGAGTTTGGTACATTTTTGTGCTACCCGGATGTATAGCGTAAGCTGAGGAGTGAGCTTCCTCTAAGATCTCTTTCTTCAATTTTCCTATATTTAATACATATAACCATTTCCCGCTTATCATTGTAACATCTTCCTTGATTATAAGATCTATTCTCTACCTAGTCTCAACTTCGATTGTCAACTTCATCAACTGCGGATCTTGTTTCTATCCCTTTCTAATATGATCCACCAAAATGGCAAGAACATGAAAGGTAGCAATTAATTCCCTGATTCTACCATATATAATCTCACTCGTAGAGATCTCATTGCTACTATAAGTTGAAGATATATCATCTTTAGTTGCGCTATCGAACTGATAGGTCTCCTACTAAGGCATCAACCACTATATTGGCTTTTTCGGGGTGTTACTCCATCATACAGTCCTAATCTTTTATTAGCTTCAACCACCTCTTCTGACTCACATTTAGTTCCTTTTGAGTGAATTTGTTTCAAACTTTTGTGATCCTTGAAAATTCTATAAGGAACACCATACAAGTAATGCCTCCAAATTCTCAATGCAAAAATCACTGTTTCTAACTCTAGATTGTGAGAGGGTAGTTTTGCTCATGCTTCTTCGATTGCCTAGAAGTATAGGCTATAACCTTATCATTCTACATAAGTACACACCCTAGCCCCTATCTTGAGACATCACTATACACTACAAATCCATCAGTACCTATTGGTAATGCGAGTACGGGATCTATCATCAACCTTTCTTTCAATTTATCAAAACTTCATTGACAAGCGTCTGACCACTCAAACTTCCTCTTTTCACATCAACTTGGTTTGTGGAGTTGCTATTCTAGAAAATCCTTTAACGAATTTCCTATAATAGCCTGCCAATCCAAGGAAACTCCTGACTTCTGTCACAGTTGTGGGAGGTCTCCAATTAGTAACAACTTCAATGTTTTGGGGACCTAAACTAAGTCCCTCAGCTGAGATGACATGACTCAAAAAAGCACCCTTATCTAGCCAAAACTGGCACTTATTGAACTTAGCGTATAACTGGTGCTCTCATAGGGCCTATAATACTATTCGAAGGTGTTCTGCATACTCCTCTTGATTGCCTAATTACACCAATATGTCATTAATAAAAACAATCACAAACTTATCTAGGTACTCTCGAAACACCCTATTCAACAAATTCATAAAAGCACTTGGAGCTTTCATTAATCCAAAACGCATAATTAAGAATTCATAATGCCTGTACCTAATCCTGAAGGTAGTTTTTGAAATATCCTTTTCGTCTCTCAAATGATAATAACCTGATTTTAGATCAATCTTCGAATACACCTTGGATCCTTGTAACTATTGAATAAGTCATCAATCCTTGGGAGTGAATATTGGTTGTGAACTGTCATTCTATTCAGTTATTTACAGTCAATGTACAACCTTCAACTCCCATCTTTCTTTCTAACAAAAAGAACCGGAGCTCCACATGGAGAAGTGTTGGGTCTCGCGAAACCCTTATTTAACAACTCCATTTTCACCAAATTTTATTAACCTATCTAGGGGTAATCATAGAAGATCCTCTGGAAACACATCAAGAAAATCTTTGACCATCGGAATATTTCCTAATTGAACCTTATAATTACCCTGCTCAATCATGTAGGCTAGATATCCCTGGCATCCTTTACGGAGCATTCTACTAGCTACCATGGTGGTCATTATACTAGTGGGAAGAACTTTCCATTTCCATAAAATATCAACTTTGATTTCCCTAATCGACTCAGCCTAACCTCCTTTTTATAACAATCCACCACTGCTCGATGTGTGGATAACCAATCCATTTTGAGAATGACGTCAAAATCCCAAATATCTAATATGATCAAGCTTGCCAGAAACTCCTTATCCTCAACCAGTATTCTACTATCTACAAACACTCTTTTAGTAAAGAGTGAGTTTCCAATTGGGACGGAAACTACTATTCCAACATCTAATAACTAAGGCTCAACATTCAATTTTGCAGAAAAATTTATAGAGATAAAAGAATGTGTAACATCAGGATCTACTAATGCATATACATCATGATCAAATACATAAATCATATCGGTGACTACATCTAGTGTGACATCGGTCTCTTATTGAGTGATTGCAAAAACTCGGGCCTGTGTATGGGTTTACTTGTCTGTCTTGTAGGGGTTGCCCTCTTACTCACTGAACCTCTATTAGGTGTAGTGAAACTCGACCTATTGGTCTGAGAACCCCAGCTGCCCTGTCTGTAACCCTCTTTAGCTTGTGGAGGAGCTGAACATCTAACCACTGACTTCTCTACAGTGACTAACTGCGAACAATCTCTGATAAAGTAGCCCTCCTGACCATAGTGAAAGCAACCCGTCATATTCACCCGAGACTCACCCATATATCTTTTTCCTCAATTGTACACTCTGGCACTGAGGTCCTAGTGTTGTGGGAGTCTCTAGGGCTAATAGGTGACCTAAAAGATCCCCAACTAGATGATCCTCCTCTACAAAACCTTCTACCATTCATTTATCTTAACTTATTTTCCTTTGCTGAATCCTGTGATGAACTAGCTGGTGCGTTGTGCTTCAGTTCTAATCTTAAACTCTAAGTGATTGTTGTTGCATTTCTCATCTGTGCATCGTGCTGTGTATTTGAAAAAAATGCAAATGTGTAAAACTTTTGGTTGATGAAGCCATATATATGTAAATCACAACATTCTAATGGTCACCTCAATTTTAAAACAATGTTAAAACATTAAACCGAAAAGGAGGCAACTCATTTTTTAAAAAGCGGGCTTTGATACCAACACTAACAGGTCCCTATGCTGAAACAACTAGGCAGCTTGCTCGGTAACCCACGGTGGCCCTTTAGTTGATATCTGATCCAACTGGAAAGTTCCCATGGAGCTAAGCCTATTGCCCTTTTTTATCGAAAAGCTTTAATTCAACATAAAAAGATACAAGTACTGGAGTTTTTAAAAACCATTTTATTAAAAATTTTGACAACATAACGGGAGTATTTTGACATCCCCAAAATTTTCAAAATCCCTGTAAAAGTTCAAAACACTTCTATAATCACATCAAAATCCTCACTACAAATTTTGGACTTCAAGTCCACTCACAAGCAATCTCAACAATCACTTCAATAAACATTAGAAAAATTAAAACATATTCATGCATTTCACTTAAGGACCTTTACATGCATCCATTTTTTACACAAATGTACATTCCAGAACATGTTCAAAGATATACAATATTTCCCAAAAATATTCACAAGGCAAAAATGCGTACGCAACAACATATGACGAAGCAAACTACTTGAGAGGTGGAGTCCCTACTATTGAAGCCCCTGAACGTGCACCGGGGAGGTTTTATTTTGAAAGCGAAAAGTAGAGTGTGAGCTAAACAAGCTCAATGAGTGTTAACATTTCTATGCAAACCATATTTAACAATTTAAACCTCCCTGAAACAAATTCATTTCATTTCTTATGATACAATAGCAATATAAAACATATATTCTTTCAAAAAACCATATTTTCAATTTATTAGTAAAGTAAATTGTGGAAGCATCGTTATTGTTATGAAGTTTCTTACATGACATAGTCCACCAATAACTTCTTTTCCATATGGTACTCTTAGACATAAAATCACGGAACCAGTTCTGCATCACTTACCCACTACTGGTTATCCACTATTTACGGCGCTAATTCTACATCACTTACCCACACTAGGTTAACAGCTATACATTGATGGTTATAGAGCTCATTCTGCATTACTTACCTGTAACCAGTTAACCACTAGTTATGGAGCTGGTTTTACATTAGTTACCCATACTAGGTTAACTGTTATATATCGGTAGTTTCAGAGCTGATTCTACATCGCTTACCTGCATTAGGTTAACTATTATACACTAGTATAATAACTTGTATAAAACCTATCGGTATACCATAGGGTAAAAATCATTTCCTTTCTATCAACCAATAAAATCATCTCAATGTAAACTCAGATCATATAAGATTTAACTTTCTTACTTCAATTCATATATTGTTAAAACATAACTTATACTACAAATATTCATTTATAATGCATCATTCACATAAAACTCATAATTAATATTCACTTCATGATAGAATAGAAATCTTTTTCATAAAATCAATTTGAAATACACTCACCGTTTAGTAACTTTATTACAAAGCACACTCACGCATTTTGTGCCTTTCCTTTACCTACACAAAGTGCGTTTTGCTTAGGCATTTATTTCAAAATTCAGAAATAAAAGGAGCACATTTAATTTTGTTTTAGTTGGCTATATTGATAATGATTGAGCTAGATGTTTGGAGGATAAAAGGAGCACATCTGATTTTGTTTTCACTCTTAGTTCAACTGCTAAATGTTAGATCTCAAAGAAGTAAGCAACAAAAGCTTTGTCAACATCTGAAGTTGAATATACAACAGTAACTTCATCAGCTTATCAAGCAATTTAGTTGAGGATAATTCTTACGGACCTTGATTAAGAGAAAAATGCAGCAACTAAAATTTATTATGACAATAAAGAAACAATTGTTATGTATAAAATTCCTGCCTAACATAGGAGAACAAAGAATATATATATTCTTGTTCACTTTGCTTAAGATCTTGTGTCAAATGGATCAATTATACTGAGATACTGTAGTATAAATGAATAGGTAGTTGATATTATAACAAAGTCTCTTCCTCAAGACAAGCATGTTTATTTTTGTTCCCAACTTGGTGACTACAACTTCGAATCAATGGGGAGTGCTAGAGATCGACTTAAAATTACTTACTATATTATTCTCTGACCACATTTTTTAATAGTCTTTAGCCATATCTTGTAACAATTGTTTAGCTCCTTATTTTTCTATTTTTAGTTATTAGGTCGTATCTTAGTCGTGCCATTATTTTATGTTATTAGTAAGTTTATATGTTACTTTATAAAGCCTATTTAAAAGGCTCACTGGTGTTTCAATTAATGGTTAAGTTCAACACACCTGAAATATTTGTTCGTTACTTTTAATTTATGCACTTTTGTTTTACCACTCATCTGTTTCTTTTGTTTTACTAGATGTGCTCCTTTTATCCTTCAAACATTTACAGCCAACTAATTTGAACAATAAACCACAATCATACAACAAGCCAAAATTAATTTTGCCAGCAATATATCACAACACTCTTTTTACATCTTTAAAATGATGCATTGAAGGGCAACACATAAATCTGGAAATAACTCCAACTACAAAAACAATATTGTGACACATATGTATTAAATTAGGCCTTCAACCATACTTCTGAAATGTCTTTCATCAATTTTTTTGTAGGAATGAACCCAATCTTAATACCTGAAGGGTTTGAGTTGAAGTGTGGTCTCAAATTGGAATGAGATGAAATTAGTGAAGGACATATAAGTAGAAAAGACCCATAAACGTAATATCTGAAGGGTTTGAGTTGAAGTGTGGTCTCAAAACTCACAAGTATTCTGATATTCATACATGATTGTGCACATAGATTGGGTTCATTCCTACTTCTTTCAAATCCACTATCTAGAAAATAAGAGTTGATCTTATTGTACCATACTCTTGGAGCCTGTTTCAACCTATAAAATGCTTTCCATAGCTTGTATAATTTCTCTTTTTTGCCATTGACAATGAAACTTTGGGGGTAAGAGACATACGCTTCCTCTTACAATTCCTTATTCAAAAAGGATGACATCAAACTAATACACTAGTAGTTGCGTTTTACCATTACTAAAATGGTTATTATAGTCTCAAATTTTGCAATAGGAGAAAACGTCTCACCACAATTGACACCTTGTTGCTATAAATATCCTTTCACCACAAGCCTTGTCTTTTGTTTTTGTATGCTATCATTGTCTTAAAATTATGTTCTAAAGACTTACTTGACTCCAATTATTTTCTTTCCTTTTGGAAGATTCATTAATTCCCATATTCATTTTTGTGGATTGCTACAAGTTCTTCCCTCATTGCATTACACCATTCTTCTTTATCAACCCCTTCTATTAGATCATTAACAAATATAGATTATATTGATGCATAGATTTCAACAAAAGATCTTATCTTTCAAGGAGGAATATCATCTAATAAGCTTGATGAGGAAAAATTGATTCCTATACCTATTGAGGTTCAAGCACTTAAGGAAATTAAATTGGAAGGAGAGCTTGGAGATGTTTATGGTGAACTTGCTTTAGGTTAAACTTACATGCTTGTTAGGTCTTGAAAGGATACAATCCCTTCTACATTTTCATGCCTATCCCACTATGCATCCTCGTAAAAAATAACATTCCTACTGATGTTAACTTTGCAATTGATAGGATCATAGAGTCTATACAATTTGGAGTTAGAATAATAACCCACAAAAAAACAGCTCATAGATTTTTTTATCAAATTTGCTATGTCTGTCAGCATTAATCAATGCATATGCAATACAACTAATGATTGGTAAAATGGCTTGGACAAAGTCTCCTTCCTATGAAAGCTGCAAAAGGTGTTTGGTTTGCTACTGCTCTTGTTAGAGATATGTTTAATATATAAACTAATGAAGCTACTACTCCCCAAAATTGAGTCAACATCCCTTTTACTTGCAACATTCTTCTCATCATTTCAAACCATTATACATTTCTTTCGTTCTACCACACCATTTTTCTCAAGTGTGTATGTTGCAATTAACTCCTTATGAATTCTATTCTCTTCATAGAAAATGTTAAAATCTTCGGAGACAACTTTTGCACCTCTATCTATTTGTACTATTTTGATATATTTCTAGTTTTCTTTTCCATTAGAACTTTAAATTTCTTGAATGCACAAAAAGATTCAGATTTGAGTTACAAAAAATATACATAACTTATTCGGGTTTGATCATTTGTAACTAAAAAAATAGCGACTTCCTCTAAACAAATTAGATTTTTTAGGCCATATAAATCGGCATGCACAAATTCAAGACAGTAAGATGCCCGTTTAGACTTCTTGGTAGGAAATGATAATTTACATTATTTTCCATATATGAGACCTTTAAAAAAAATCTAAGGACTCAATTTTAGGCAAACTAGATACCATTTCCTTTTGACTTAACAACTTCAAATCTTTGACATTCAAATACCCATATCGTAAATGCCATAATTTAGATTCATTTCTTTTAACAATAAGAACATGATTCTTATCACTTAACACTTTAAGTAAAAACAACTTATTTGGTGTCATGCAAACATCAATAATAACCTTATCTGATTTTTTATCTCTAATCTCATAAGAAACATCTTCAAACAAGATATAACATCCCCTAGGTATAAGTTGCCTAACATTCAACTATTTTTAAGACAAAGTAGGAATACAATGGACATCGTAAAGGAGCTTTACATTACTATGGCTATTGTTAACTTCAAAAGTACCTTTGCCTTCAACTTGCTTTATCATCTCCAAGTCTCACCTTCAATTTGTAAGACTCATTAAACTCCTTAAACAATGACCTTATTCATGTCATGTGATCAAAGCATCCGCTGTCCAAAAGCTAGATGTTACTAGAAGCTATTGTGTCTTTTGATAGGACATAAATAACTTGATTTCCTCCTCTTCTTTTTGTTTCGCATAGCTTACATGCTTTTCCCTTTTCTAACATTCATCTTTTAATGCCCAATTTTTTTTCATTTGTAACATTACGCAACATTCTTGTTGTCTCTATATGTTCAACTAACTCCATATCTCCTCGATCACCTAGTCCTTTACCCCGACCTCCTCTTTTATAGAATCCAATTCTACCACTTGCCTCTCTCTACTCAATATTCTAGCATAAGGCCTCTCCCTTCATACGGAAAGATTTTTCTTCATTATTCTCAGCTAGCCTGTTCAATCTTACTTTGTTATGATTGAATGATCCCATAAATTCATCAAATGAGTATGTAGCTAACTCTTTGGACTCTTTAATAACTGATACAACATGATCATACTTTAAAGTCAAACTCCACATAACTTTTGCAATAACTATTTGATTATAAATCTCCTCTGTGTAAGATCTCATTTGATTTACAATTGTAATAAATCTAGACAAAAAATCTTGCAAAGATTATCCACTTTTCATACGCAATTTTTCAAAATCTCGACAAAGAGATTGAATTTTCACTGTGATTATCTTCAAGGAGCCTTAGAAAGTTGTCTGCAAAGTCATCCAAGCTTCTTTGCCATTGTTGCTGCTACAACTTTTGAAAAAATTGATCATGAATAGATTGTTGAATAAAAAACAATGCTTTTACGTCTTTCTTCTTGTTTTCTTTCAACCTGGGTTTGTCATCTGGATTAAGATACCCTTTCTCTACCATGTCCCACAAATCTTGAATTCGAAATAACATCTTCATTTTGATGCTTGAGAATTCATAGCATTCACCTTTGAAAATAGGAATTGTCGGTTAAGAAAGACTTACTACATTGCCATTAGTTGCAATAGTTTGTATGCCTAGTTTTGAATGAACTTGGCATCTCTGATACCACAATATCAGGAAGAGCTTAAGAAAAAGGAGGAGTGGTAAAACAATTGTAGAAAATTAAAAGTAGTGAACAAATATTTCAGATGTATTAAACTTAACTGTTAATTGAAAGACCAATGAACCTTTTAAACAGGCTCTACAAAGTAACAGAGAAATTTAATAATAACAGAAATAATGGCACAACTAGGAAACAGTCTAATAACTAAAAATAGAAAAATGAGGAACTAAACATCCGTTACAAGACATGGCGAAAGATCGTTGCAAAAGATGGTCATATATGAATAATATAATTAGAATCATTTGATACCATAAAAGAGTACATAAACTGAGGCTAATAATTCTTATATTTCATTGTGAATAAGTACACTTTTTTTGTACACAATAAAAGATAAAGAGAAATAAGTATAATATAAAAAAACAAATCAAAACAGAAAAACTATAATTAATTGATATGGCTATCACTGAAATATAAAAAATATGTTACACAAGTTATCACTTCACGAGATCTTTCGCTTGATAGAAGCCTTTGAGAAGATAATCGAATTTTTACTGCTTGAAACATATTTTAAATAGTAAATTTTGGTTATGTCAATCTACATATGATTTTAAAGGTAACTGATTTTTTTTTCATTTTTCTTTCTATAACTTAACATATCGAGAACGTGCAATAGCTAGTTATTAGCCATAAATGAAAAATTTGGGAAATTAGAAGCCCGAGCAATCTTCCAAGTTCTGGAGCATCTCAGCCCAAACACATTGGGAGATAATTAAAGCAATTATACACTAACATTGTCTTGCAGATTATTTTTCATATGTGGTATCTACATTCTTCACAGCACATATACTTTTCGGATGGGCATATGTTGTATGTGCACATTAGGCTATTCAACTGCATCTCAGGAAACTTTGAGCTTTGATAGGCAATGGTTCGGCACAGAGAATCATTTCCTATGGAAGCTCCTTCCGGACGGGCCGAGACTATGGAAGCATATACGATAGTTGTATGTTGAAATACCACTCCTTTTACTGAAATTGATTAGGGTTTGTTTCTTGGATGTATATCTATGTGTTCAAATGTTAATGTTTCTAGTTTGCTTGAGCTTGTAAGCAAATGCACGGAGGGCTTCTTTTTAAATGTAATGGTAGGCAACAGGGGAGGAGTTTTAATGATAGGGCAGTGTTGTCTATTGCAGTACCTTATATATTCTGAGTATTCTGAGATTACCTACGGATAATCTCTTGTGTTGTACATAACCTTTTATTTTTTTATATAAGTTACTGATTTATTAAAAAAAAAAGATTACGCAAAAATTTTACAGAATAACTATATTCATGTTAGAAAGAAACCAAAAGTCGTGTTTTAGCAACGTAAGTACAATAAAGGAAGCTAAAGCAGTTGTCTGAAACCTGCCATAAATGCAAGTTTGTGGAGAAACATATGTGATGAGTAATTTCAGTTTAACAAAATCTGAGAAACAATCTGCATAGATGGCCTAAAATGTGGATCAGCCCGAATGCAAGAACATGCCATGTTTATTACGGCAACCAATTTCTCTTGAACTTCTGGCGATGGAGCTGATACCCGCTGATCCAACATATTATTCAATGCTACTTCATAATGTGTAGACATTGATGATAATATATCGCCAGGATGGCTGCCTTTGATGACTTCCAGTGCCAACACTCCAAAGCTATATACATCACACTTTTCAGTTACCTTCATTGTGTAGGCCAGCTCTGTAGGGAGGAGACGAAAGAAAAGTGAAGAGAATAGAAGTTATTTTCAATTCATAATGTGAGTTATGGGGTGAGGTTTGAGAAGGCTAAGGAATAAAATTGGAATATAACAACTGAAAGACGAACGTAGATCTACCTGGTGCTAAGTAGCCGTAAGTCCCTGCAAGACTAGTCCAATTAGATGATTCTCGGTTTAGAAGCTTAGCAGTGCCAAAATCAGACACATGAGCTTCGAAGTACGAATCTAGCAGGATATTGTTGCTTGTTAGGTCTCGATGAACAATCGGTGGTTTGCACCCATGATGGAGATAAACCAAGGCACGGGCCACACCTTGTATCACATTCAACCTTTTATCCCAATCCAATTTTCTAGCTGCTGCGTCGTCTTTCAGATTCATTGCCAGACTACCCCTGGGCAGAAACTCATAAACTAAGAATGAGTGTCGTGAATGGGAGCAAAAACCATGGAGCTTTACAATATTTCGATGCCTGATTTCTGTTAGTGCCCTTATCTCGTTTTGGAACTCCTTTTGACCTACAATGTCACCGTGATACAAAGAATGAAATTTCTTCACAGCAACCATGTTTCCTGATGACAGCTCAGCTTTGTAGACACTTCCTGATCCACCCTTTCCAATGCAATACGTTTCATCGAAACTTTCAGTTGCTTGAACGATTTCTTCATACATTGTTTTCCCATCAATAACTGATATCAAAACCAATTCTTCAGTATCCACGTCGCTTCCTTTTTTTGAGCTTCTCTTCCTTGTTCGGCAATAGAAAAACGTGAAAAATGAAGCACATAAAAGAGCAGCTGCTCCGACAATAGGGAGGACAATTTTGAGAATTTTGGCCGACTTCCCTGAGTCATGTTTCTTGGAACTACGACAAAGTTGCAGACCGGTAACATTGCCGCAGAGTCCCATGTTAGACTCCAAATTTGCTTCTTGAAATGCTTCGGTATTAGGAACAGGACCTACCAAGTTGTTGTATGACAAGTCCACCTGTTGTAAGCCACGCAGTTTGTTAAATGTTGTTGGAATTTCACCAGTGAGGCTGTTGTGGGAAATATTCAGCAACGTCATGTCCTGCAAATTTGAGAGTTGCGGTGATATATCTCCACTGAAAAGGTTGTAACTCAAGTCAAGCTGGGACAATGTGATCAGCCAACTTATTTCAACGGGAATCCTTCCGCTAAGTTGATTGTTGCTCAAATTCAAGAAATTCAGTCTTAGGAAGTTGCCAACATTTGCTGGGATCGACTGGTTAAATCTGTTTCTGGACAAGTCCAGATACTCTAGATTTTTCAATGACCCCAACTCTATCGGTATAGCATCAGAAAGTTGGTTATTGCTCAAATCAACCCTACCCAAAGAAGTCAAATCGCCGAACTCCTTAGGAATTTCACCCTCCAAACGATTTGAAGAGACATCAAGTGCTTGTAGCTTAGTTGCATGTCCAAGCTCAGGTGGGATAGTACCGGTGAGGTTGTTGGATGCAATCCGTAGGGTAGCTAATTGAGAACACCTTCCCCAGTTGGCAGAGAGTTCACCGTGAAACTTATTGCCTCGCAGATCTATAAAATCAAGGTCTGGGTAAACACCAAATGCTTCAGATATGTTCCCGATGAATTGGTTATATTCAAGGCGGACTCTCACAATGCTTATACAATCTCTTAAGCTTTTTGGGATAGGACCAATGAGAAGGTTGTTGTTGACTGACAATCTTTCTAGTTTTTTACTTGAGCAAATGCCTTGGGGCAGTTGACCAGTGAGTTGGTTTGTGTCTAATTGCAAAATCGTCAACTTTGTGAGATTACTTATCTCTGGTGGAATGGAACCAGAGAGTTGGTTGTTTCGGAGAAATAAAATTTCTAAGTTGCTCAATTTACCCAAGGAAGCAGGAATAGTACCAGTAAGATTATTTTCACTCAATTCTAGATCACCAAGAGACTTCATGTTTCCCAACTCTGGAGGAATGGGACCAGAAAGATCGTTAAGCCAGAGATGGAGAAGGGTGAGACTAGTCAGTCCACCCAGTGATTTTGGGATTGAGCCAGAGAGTTGGTTCGTTGCGAAGCTGAGTTGGTTGAGATTCTTCAAGTTTCCGATTTCTTGAGGAATGGGACCAGAAAGCTGGTTGTCGAACATGAACAGAACTGTCAAATTCGTTAAGTTTCCAAGTGTGGCAGGTATTGGACCTGTTAGGCTGTTGGTGTCCATGAAAAGTTCAACCAAACTCGACAAATTTCCAATCTCGGGAGGAGTAGAACCCGAGAGACTATTGTTATACAGATAAAGAGAGGACAAATTGCTCAAATTACCAAGAGAAGCAGGAATAGGACCGGAAAGCTGGTTGGAGTACAAGGCAAGAACAGAGAGTGAACGAAGTAGTCCTATCTCTTCAGGAATTGAGCCATTCAGGTTATTCTCAACAAGGTGAAGGGTCTGCAGACTTTTAAGGAGGCCTATTTCTTGGGGTATAACCCCTGTTAACTGATTTGTGGACAAATCAAGATAAACAAGCTTGGAAAGCTGACCGATTCCAGGTGGAATAGTTCCATAGAGTTCATTGACAGTGAGTTCAAGGTATGCAAGATTAGGGAAAGACGAGAATGAAAACTCTTGTAACGTACCTTTCAAGGCAGCATTTGTAAGGTTTATCCTAACGACACTTCCCGCAAGATTGCAAGAAATTCCAAGCCAGTAGCAGGCGCTTGTGTTTGGTCTGAAATTGGTGGCATTATCGGGAAGCGGAGGCCATGAAGACAGGTTAGAATGCAATGTTTTTTCAAGGCTAGCTTTCCATTTGAGCAGAGCATATGCTTCTCCAGCAGTGTCAGAAGAAACACACAGTGAATAATGCGAGACAATAAACCCGACGACCCAAAAACTGTAGATAAGATTCTTCATGGCTAATATGGTCATGAGTTTACTTCGCCTGCTATCATTCTTCAGATTCTGGTTTTAAGGTCATGTTCCAGTTTACCAGTAACCCTACTAAGCATTTCTAGTCAAGTGGGAAATATACACACTTACACAGAAACCATCGTAGACCAGACCAATCAATTTATGTATTTGTGGGTTCGCATGCAATTTCTATTTTCAACAGCACACCTCGTTGAATCTGAGAGGAAAAGGTGTGGTTGTGATGTAGTGACACTGAAGCAATGTTTAGCTTTGATAGAAATTAGAATGACTAAAACTGGGGCAGTGTGCGCCAACTGGGATTTGAGTGATTACGCGGTATTCATAATAGACAACGCGGCTAGCGGGACCAGCAGGGCATGATGTACTGCTGACTGCTGCACTAGCTTAGCTTGTATATGAAATATACGCGTGATAGCACGCCGAAATGGACGCATCTGAAATATACGCGTGTTCATCATGCACGTGCACGCAGTACCGGTGAACTCGTGAATACTAACTAAAACTAAAAGACGACACAGGCAAGTTGAATATTTTGAAAATTGGACCAATCTTTTCCGTGTCCCAAGCCACTGAATTTTGACATGACTGAGTTCCTTTAGGGCATCACCAACCAAGCCACTGAATTTGGGCTTCAGATCCTCTGTCCCGCAAAGCCTGTACCTATTCTGTGCCAAAATAAAACGTCGACGTTTTCCTTAGATTTAAACCAGCTTCCACTTCAACTGCGTCTCAGCTTCACGGTCGTCTAAGCCGAGTCGATGCTTTCTCTCTTTTTAATTTTGCTTCCCGCTTCACTTCTTCAATCTCACTCTCAACTCTTTCTTCTTGCTCTGTTCTTCGTCTTCTTCTCATGGCATCTGCTTCTTCCATCGAAAACAGCAAGCCCAGTACTCTGGGGGATTTTATTTTGCTCTTGCTGTTTTAGATGGACCGAAATCAACTCCCTCTGTCATCTTCTAGTTGTTTTGGACTCCTTTTTATTCTCCCATTGGACTCTTGTCCTCTGCTTTTGTTCAGTCTCACTACATCTTCTTTTCCATTTTCAATCTACGAATGCTAACCAATTTTTTGGCTCAATGGCAGTCTTTTTTTTTTGGGTTTTTATCGGCGATCACACATAGGCAGGACTAGTGGTTGATCGGAGTCATCGATCCATATGGGAAGGAGCAGATCGTCGTCGTCGGTGAGCAAACGGAGGTACTTTAACCCGGCGTATTACCTCAAGAGAGAGAGACATTGTGGTAGGGGCAGCTTTAGGCGCGCTCATTCTCTATTTTCCTTCATTTCAGACATGGCTGCCTCTAGATTCCTCTCTATCTGTTAACCCACTTCATCTTTTTTATAGGTATTGGTATTACCCAGAACAAGTACTGGGGATTTGTTTACATCAGTCTTGACTCCTAAAGACTTGATTTTTATAGCTTATGGTATATTTTATACCTTAAAGTAGTCTCAACAAAGCAAGCAGGAGGCACGCAATTCATCTTCTTCGACCAAAATCCAGCCGCTGCCTAGGTGAGCTTAGATGGGGTGGTTTTGTTTTCCCTTTGTTTTGCTTTTTTTTTTTTTTCTGTTTCTGGATCTTTGCTTTCTTGCTGAGTTCCGTTGTTCTTGGTAAACTTCTTATTCTTCTTTCTTTTTTTTTCGCAGTTTTAACTCTGATTGATCAGGAACTCTTTTTTGCTCATAATCAAGTTATTGTTTCCCTTTCTGGGTTTGATTTTGTTTCATTTTTTTTGGTTGTCCCTCATGATCTAAATCGATTATATTTTTCGTTGATTGAAAAGATCTTAATTTGGGTGTGCTGAAATGAGACTGATGTAATAAGTTATTTTTTAAGTTGCTGTTCCTTGATGATGGTCCTTCCACGCTAAATTTATTTTTGTTCTCTACTTCTCTTGTATATGTAATTTGAAAAAACAAATGAGTTAGAACATGGAATTGAGTTGATCAAAATAATGCCATACAAATGTGATGTTTCCGAGCTTCCTAAGTTTGGTTCACGAGATTGGTTTAAGACTGTGTACTTCCTTGTCTGTGATTAGCTCTTTATCATATTTATCAATGCGTATGTTGGTTCATCCATGGTTTTTTGCACGCACATGGGAGTCTGTTTAGTGCTTGAACCCTGTCTCGATGCATTAGAAAAATGTTTACTTTGTAGACCAGTTTTAGCGTTTCAAGTGAAGCTTGAGTTCTCAGTTCTCACCTTCAAGTTTCTTCTTGTGGTTGTCTGGCATAACCATTACTTCGATTTATTCCTTTTCTGCTGGCTTGATATGCGACATTCATTTCGGTTCTTGATCGTATTACATTGTTTGGTGGGCTATGGTATACTGGTATTAAGCCTGAGCTATTCTGCCAGATATATCTGTTATATCTTATTGTCATCTCCCGACCGATTGTGGTATTCTGATCTAGTGAAGCTGACAAGTTTGCAGAGATATTTGTGGAAGGCAGTCTAAGAATTGTCTGACGCCTGGTGGTCGTTGATTGTCTCAGTCTATGCTGTCTATTGTAATAGACAACATGGGTTTACTCTGCAGTAAACATCGGCATTATAATGAAGCAGATAATGAAGAAAATGCCCAGGTGAGTTGTCTTATGAGATGCAAGTTTCACTACCTTTGTGTTTATTTGCGCAGTGGCAACTTTAAGAATGCCATTCATAAAGTTGTTACTGGTTATTTAGCCATTGTTTTTCCTAAATTGGGGCTCCGATTATCTGCTTAATTGCACCTACAGGCTGCAGAGATTGAAAGGAGAATTGAGCAAGAGACGAAGGCTGAAAAGCACATTCAAAAACTTCTACTGCTTGGTACATATTCTGTGGTATTTACCTCTTTTAAATTAGATGTATCTACCAAGTTTTACTTAGTAATTGAAATCAGGCAAAGAATGCGGAATTAATTTAATTTATTGAGGTTGATGTGGGCAATATGAGGTGTCCATGGAGCTGAGCGCTCTTACATAGAAAGAAACAACAATCATGAAGCTATAAGTTATACATGCCTTTTGTCCTTCGTCTGCATTGAAACTAAGAACTTAAGAATGTCATGTTATAGGTTGTGGAAGGGCAATTATTTGTTGTTTGCTTTCCACAACCTTTGTCAACAATTATCCATTCTAAGGTGCTGTTTGGTTCAATTTCTCCGTTTGATGTTGCAGTAGCTTCTTGCTATTTTTCATAGTTGAGGGATAAGTTTCTCCTTCCTTGTTTAGTATGCTTCTTAAGTTTAAAAGGTGTACCCAGTAAGATATATGGTTGAACATTTGTTTCTTATGCCGAGTTTTGAAGTTCAGTTTTAGATTGCATGCTTCATGTTTATTTCCTGCTCTTCTTTTTTGGATCAATCAAATGCGTCAATCTCATTTTCCTTATTTCTGATGTCATGGCCTACCTTTATTGCTCAAGGTGCTGGAGACTCCGGGAAATCAACCATTTTTAAACAGGTTAGAGGATAGAGTTCCTTTGTCTAAAATGTGCTTGTTTTGCATGTAGTTGCTATGCATATGCAGCTATGATGAATGGTTAATTTGCAGATTAAGCTTTTATTTCAAAGTGGGTTCGATGAAGGAGAGCTAAAGAGTTATATCCCCGTCATCCATGCCAATGTCTATCAGACTATAAAAGTATGCTTTACTTGAAAGGGTGTGTTTGTTATTTCCCTTTTTGGCAAACATAAAAAATTAGAGGGAACCACATTGACATAACTTTGTTAGTGGATGTTTGAAAATGTTCTAAAGAATATATTCAATGTCCTTCTACAGGTATTATATGATGGATGTGAAGAATTGGCGCAGAATGAAGCAAATTCCTCGAAGTATGTAATATCCAGTGAGAATAAGGTTTGAATTCAATTGTTATCCATGGCATTGTTCTTAAGTGGGGTTTTCTATTTTAGTGTGCTTAGTTTCGACCCCACCCCCTTTTCAACTCCCAAACGCATTCAGATACAAATGGAAAGAAAAGGGAAGACACATGCATAATAAAAATGTGGGAGTGAGTCTGTATCTATTCATTTATGTGCATGCAAATTATTTGTTAAACTTAGCAGAATTTGGAGCTGACAACTGCTTTAATCTTTGTTACTTGTGTAGATTATCATGTATAGTTGAGTGATTTTGTTAGCTCCATTTTAACATTTTGTTTAGTGTTGGGAATGAAGAGGCTCTCTTTGGTATCAGGAAATAGGAGAGAAATTTTCAGAGATTGGAGGCAGGTTTGATTACCCAAGTCTCACCAAAGAACTTGCGCAGGAAATTTATATTCTGTGGAAAGATGCTGCAATTCAGGTGGTTACTGTATTATGTAATGCCTCGTACTAGTTACCTTCTACTTCTTTTCTTGACTTAGTTTCGTTTTGATGTTTGTCCGTGCTTGTAGGAAACATATGCCCAGGGCAAAGGACTTGAAGTTCCAGATTGTGTCCTCTATTTCATGGAAAATTTGGAGAGATTATCTGCTGCAAATTATGTTCCAACTAAGGTATCAAGGGTTGATTTAACATACTCTTGTTCTTTCATGTCATAAAACAATATCCTCATTTTGGCTGTTTTTGGATCTGAAATCTGCCAAAGTGTTCATATGTCCAAAAAGAATTTCTCAAGATACCTTTATGTTAATTGTTCTTTTACTTTTTTAATTGAAAATTGCCCTGTAATTTAAATGTTTTCATGGCAGACTTTTCTTGTGGAACCTTTAGATCTTGTAACACTGCTTTGCATATCTGGTTTTGTAGGATGATGTTTTATATGCAAGAGTTCGAACAACTGGTGTTGTAGAGATTCAGTTCAGGTGAACATAATACGTCAGTGTTGATTGATATTTCATAATTTGTTTTTCTTGTCTTGTGTTGCTTTATGCCTGTGTCTTTTCGTCCAACTAGCTAATAGTTCAACCAAGAGTTTTAGCAATGTGATGCTACTCCTATAAGTTCACTTGATAGTGATAGTGATAGACTGGTAATTGTATTTGCTTTCATCTTACTCATAATGATGCTACAGCTTGCATCCAACTATCATTATGTCTAACATTATGCCACAGTTTTAGGTGAACCGTAACCTGTTCAATTTATATCTATATGTCCAGACTTTTGATATGTGCATAGTAAATGTTAAGTTTTGAACTTTAAAACTCACAAGAGCATAATTTGACAGCCCTGTTGGGAAGAACAAGAAAAGTGGTGAGGTGTATAGACTTTTTGATGTTGGCGGCCAAAGAAATGAGAGACGCAAATGGATCCATCTATTTGAAGGTGTTACGGCTGTAATATTTTGTGTCGCAATTAGCGAGTAAGATGATCTAGTTTCCAAATCATATGGTTGTTGGGTTTTGGGAATTGGAAATTTCTGTTTTGCTTTGGGTCTCATAAGTTTTTCTTTTTGTTTATTGATGCTTGAGTACCTATTGTATTACTCGTCAGACATTATCATTGTTTATCCCTTGAAAGAAGATCTGTTGTTGGTAATCTTTTGCATGTTAAGTTTCTGAGAGTTTTGAAAGGGGTTGGCTCACCGGTATCAACATCGGACTGGTCAAAATAGTGTTAAAAATACTATTGTGTGTATATTGTCAACTAATACAGATACTACTATGGATCTGTTAATATTAGAATCAGAACTGATATTAGTCTGAAATGAATTAATTTGATGACTGATGCTTCAGTTATGATCAAACACTTTTTGAGGATGAAAGTAAGAATCGTATGACAGAGACAAAGGAACTTTTCGAGTGGATCCTGAAGCAACCATGTTTTGAGGTTTCTTCAAGACTTCCACTTGCTATGTGTTCACATAATTTGTGAGATGAGCTTCCTATTCAGATTGGTTGTGACTATCGTTGTTCTTGGTGTATTCCTATATGCAGAAAACTTCCTTCATGCTATTTCTAAACAAGTTTGACATATTTGAAAAGAAGGTTCTAAAGGTACGTGTTGATGTTGCAGCATTATGTTTAGTAGTGAAATTTGGTAATAGTTTCGGTCTTTGATGTTTCTACATTGTATAGGTGCCGCTGAACGTCTGCAGTTGGTTCAAGGATTATCAGCAAGTTTCAACAGGAAATCAAGAAATTGAGCATGCTTACGAGTAAGATTGTACCTTGCTGGTTTATCTTCTTTACACAGATGATTACTGTTACCATTTAAAAGTGTTCAATTGAATTGTTATTTTGGTTTAAGGCCCATAATTTCGGCAATGTGTTGTCTCCTCCTTCTATGTAACGTCCAATGCCCCCCTTCCCGATAATCTTGCAAAGGGTCAATTGCTTAAGCTGATACTTTTACGGTAGAATGCTTGAATAGAAGAATACTAATAGGATGCTTGTTTTACAAAAGAGTTGGTTCTATATCCAGTGACAAACATGGCCATTTCATTTTTTAACTTGGGGTGTCATATTCAACCTTCTATGAGTGCTGTTCTTGGTTCCATAGAATATACTTAATGACCATTGCCCATGCTCTTGTTCTTCAGGTTTGTGAAGAAAAAGTTTGAGGAATTGTATTTCCAAAGCACAGCCCCTGATCGTGTGGATAGGGTGTTTAAAATTTACAGTACAACTGCCCTTGATCAGAAGCTTGTAAAGAAAACTTTCAAGTTAGTTGACGAAACTTTGCTACGTAGAAATCTGTCTGAAGCTGGTTTATTGTGATCAAGAAGCATTCAGACAGAACTGAAAGAACTTTTATCAGATTTTGAGCATTAGATACCGTTGGCTGCAGTATCCTATAAATATAGCATACAGCCAACGGTATCTAATGCTCAAATATACACTGAAAGTTTTGCAATTTTCATTCACTTCCACATGAGGTTGAAAGGGGATGGTCTGTTTTCTTCCTTTATTATCTTCTTGAGTGAGCATTGGATCGAACCTTTGAAAGTGACCGTTGTATTCTTTCTCTTCTGAATACAGATTAATGTCATATTTCCAAAGAAATATATTACAAATTGTCTTTACCATCATCACTGCTTAGCTTATCAAAGGAGGCAAACGAGTGATCTAAATTAACTAATGTAATGTGGAGTCCCTATCCAAGTAGTTATATCATCAACTTTTATGTGAATTGTGCCAGTACGTCTTAGTTAGGAATGTGTAATGTCAAATTGGTTAAATGGTGGTGGTTTTGTCTTGTCCTGACCAATAAACTCCTTTAAAGCTTGGTTTTTTGGAGTCTCGACATTAATGGATGCCATTTTCTTTGAAGAAGTGACCCCTACCAAAACTAAGAAACATTAATAGGAAAAGGAAAGGCATGAGACAGAGCACATTTAGTGTCGGTTGCATTTCAATGGACGGTGGTGATGGCGGGCATGGGACCCCGGTCGGCGAGTACTTCCAAATACTACCAGCAAATGATCAATCATAGTTGTTCACACTCAATGAGACTATGAGAGCTGTCTTGAGATCTGGTAAATTAGAACCACCGAGTGGCACCTCACCTCTTCTTCTTCTTCTTCCAATTTCCTTAAAATTGAGTCTTCATGTTGATTTATATTTTTGAAAAGAAAAGTTCTTTAGAACTTCAAAAGAAATGGGTTACGAAGATGATGCAAATTGTGATGCGAAGGTGGCTCAGAAGGGTATTTGGAAGCACTTCTTGCCGTGCAAAGTGTCCCATTTGCTTCTTCTTCTCTTACATTGCACAAAGACAAAAGGAGTTGATAAAGAAACATATTCGTCTAGGTTCACTGTATCTGATGTTTCAAACCTTTTTTATCTTGTTCTTTTCGGGGAGGGTTCGAGTCTACAGTTTAAACTGTTGAAACATTAGCATTCGTGACAATTCAAGTCAAAGTTGATGAACTCCAACTTTCTTGGAAGTAGATGGAGAAAGATTAACATTTTAAACTTATTGAACATTCGTCAAAATTGTGAGAGTTATTCCTTTGTGACACTAAATTCACATGTTTGAATCACAAAAATATATTAATTATAAAAAAAGTTACATATATAATATATTAATGATTTCCCTTCACTTCTTACAAAATGGAGACTTATACACAAAGTAAGTTAACCTTGAACATTCATATAAATTAGTATAAAAGAAAAGTTTTGTTTTTAAGTTTTGGATGGTGCTTGTAA
>JANKOD010000006.1:7842495-7856179 GCA_026284645.1 Erythroxylum acuminatum | reverse complement strand
CCTAAAATACCCTTAGTTCATTTTTATCCAATTAATCCTACTTTATACCACAATTTAAATTCCTTAGCCAAACTTGATTTAATACAAACCTTAACAAAATTTAAATCCAATTAGCTTATCTAACCAGACCACAAAATTTAAAACATGTCTCAAAATAAATAAAACAGGTTTGGGGCCCAACAAAAATAATGATATATGGTCAGTAATATAATATAATGATATATGGTAAGTAATACAAAATTTTAATTAAAACTTTAACAAATCTTACATACAAAACAATAAAGAGAAAAAGATGACCAATTTCATGTCTATTCTATCGAAAAGAAAAAGAAATAATTGTTTTTCTAGATTCCAAGTGACATAAGCCTCAGTAGATAAGGTAAAGGGGTTCTCTATGTCTAGATTCCTAAGAAGGCACCTTGTACGTTCCAAGGCATCAATTGAAACAGTCAAAGATCTTCCCTCAACAATTAATATATTGAAAGCCTCTTCCAATAACTTCTTAGTTTTAACTAAACTAGCAAAAGATACATTGAATAATTTCTTAGGTGCAGTATGGAACAATAAATTAGATGAACCGCACGTACTATGTGTTTCACTTAAGGAACAAATAGGATAGAACAATCATCTTAATTTCTTCACATTCCTTTGAAAAATTAAATCCTAAAAACTAGCTAAATCAAATGGAACAAAGAACCCAAATTTGAGCACATGCATATCTAATTAAATGACTCCATAATCATCACAACTTCTTAATAAAAAATGATATATAAATAATAAAGAAAGATAGCTAATTCAAATGATACTAAAAACCTTGAAGAAGAAGATGGCCATTGAAGGCAAGTGGTGATTAGACTTTGGTAAGTAAATTTGTTGCACATCGATTTCTTTCAACAAGGAGAATTTTTTCAGATACCTCCTTTCAAAACTCTTTTTTGCTATCGAAAATTATTTGCCATGTCAATAGTTTGCAATGAATTTATTTTAATGGTTTTATTCTGAAAAGGAAATAGAAACAAACATATCATAGATATAATCAATACAGAAGCAGAGTATAAAGAAACGAAAAATTATATAAAGTTATATGCAATTAAAAAAACATTCACAAAAGAAACAAAAATCATTGAAACTTAATGTTTTAGCCAACCACAAATCCCCTGCATAAGCACATTTCTAAGTTTGTCACTCACCCTTAAAGATTAATAAAACCCAAAGAACATGTCACGGATTAATAAGTGATCTGACATCTTTAAGAATAAAAGACTTCTTATTTGAATGTTCTTTTCACATTTGACACGCTTCTAAGATTATTAATGGACATCAATAAATCATTATAACTGGTTGAAATTGAGTTTATAACCTATTCACATAAGAAAAGAAAGTTTCTACTACACACATAATTAGTACTTTTATACATTGTCTTTTCAAACATGTCAACAACCTTCATAAATACACTACCAAATTATACAACATATACCATATAATTTTTTAAAGTCTTCTATCATCAAATGTAATGCAAAGATGCTTATCAATTAAGGTAAAGTTTACTACTTATCTTTGTAGTTGTTATCAATCCATGCATTAATTTTGAACATGGGTATAAATATAATGCATGATTTCTGACCAGAAGCATCAGCAAATAGAACATCTTAAACCTGAACTTATAACAAACAATAGAAATGTTGTAAATAAGAAGAAACGTTGAGGAAATGACTTTTTAGATCTTGGATAATCATTTACACACTTGAATATCCCACTTCCCCACAAATTTGTTCCAACATTCTAGCAATGTTAATTTTGTGATCTATTAACTAAAACAACTTGATGAAAATTAAATGAAAAATAAAAAACTGATTAATCTCATTCAAGATTCCTTTTATTAGTAGCATATCCATATACCCTTCAGCACCATAATCATTGCAATATTTCTTAATGGTGATTCTCAAGAAATTTGAAAAAGAAGAAAAACAACAATTTCACTGCTTTTAAAGTTGAAAATAAAAACAACAAGAAATTTGAAAAAATAAGTATAAATTTAATAACATTTTATTTTCTATATACAATGCTTCAAATTATCAAATTGTTTATATTTGTTAATTATACATTAACAATAAAAATATATCCATACATTATATACAATAATATAGATTAAAAATGTAGCAAATAATTTATTCCAAAATAGTATAACATTTGGTTAAAATGTTGCTAAAAAATTTTGACCACGTTTTACAAAACTTGGAAAAAAACATTTGGCTATGTTCTGAGTATTTGAACCAAGCTAAACACCTTTCGCTATGTTTCTAAAAAAGAGTTATAGCTAAAAACTATTATCTTCAAAAAAAATAAGTGTAACCAAATATATTGGCCAAGATTCCTCAAAACGTTACTAATAGTTTTTGGCTACAAAAGTAAAGCGTAGACAAAAATTGTTAGGGAGGATTACCCAAAAACATCTCCTATAGTTTTCAGCTACAAGGATTTGGTGATGTTTTAGACTACGCAACGAAATCATTGCCAATACTGTTAGCATTGATTTTTGTATCTTTAACTATGATTTTTTCGTTGCCAAAGGTCAACTTTGTTATAGTGAAGAGAAATTGTCAAAGGTGTGAACAATAATGTGGAGGCTAAGAAACAAATACAAACTTAGAAGGATATTGAAAACATAACAAAAAGTCTGGTCATTTTAGTAATTAAAGACTATTTAACGTAAATTTTTAATATATTACAGACAATATTTTGAGTATAAAAATATAAGGGTTAATTACAAAAAAAATCTCGAACTTTTCACAATTTTGTAATTATAGCCCAAACTTTAAATGGTGATAATTAAATACCCAAACTTTTATTTATTTTTTAATTCTAGCCTAACATTAATGACTCCATTAAGTTTACTAATGTGGCTTGTCATATGTTCTAAAAAACTTAATGAAACTACATCGTTTCATACGTTCCAGATTAATTAATTGAGGTTAAGAAAACTACATCGTTTAGTTCAATCTCTGAAACCCTACCCCCTTATGCTTTTGAAAACATTGTCCCTGCCATCATCAATTCAAGGGTAATGATTATTTTTGAGTTAAGAGTAAAGCTTGCTCCAATTACTTGAACCATCCAGCAAATTCAAGTAAGATGCATTGAAATTGATGCTTCTAGTTCTAAGAAGTCAAGCTTGCAGTCTGGTCCACATGCTTAATTTGGAAAAAAATTGCATAAGTGACAAGTCAATCACTCCTCTCCTCCGTTGAACAAGTTGCTTCAAGTTTATGTTTAAGAAATTTAGTTTTGGGTCATACTACTGCAACACCCCTGATTTAAAGAATGTTAAACTACAAACACAATCTAGTGCTTAAATTTGTGGCTTTTAAGGATTTTTCTTATAAAGATATATGTTATGATGTCTTATTATTTAATTTTGGACATTATTTGATAATTAGAATTAGTTAGATTTATGTGGGACTCTTTGATGATAATTTTGATAAGGTTTAAAATCCTAATCAAGATGGGATTTAATAGATAACCTATTTTGGGATAATGGCTATCTAAGGAAGTAAATTTTGGAGATTTGGTTTGATTATTTGCAGCTATGATGTGGCTAGGATTTTCATGTGTTATGGGTTGAGGTATTGTCGTTTTTGCTGATTTTGTGTGATACAATTCTGATTTGGTGTTGCAACGTTTTGTCAAGTTGTGATTCTCCATCTTTGCACAACAATAGAGGGTTGGTGATTGTGGATTGCTTGATTTTTTAGCAGCTGGGTTTTCTTCAAATTTTCACTAATAATTGAGGCATGTCTTGCGTAACTTTTTTTGTGCATGGGATGTTCCAGTGCTGATACTGAAGCTTCACAACAGATTCTTTTAATGGAAAACTTCTAATTCTTTCGTTGTCGAAGCTACATTGTTAAGGAAGTTGTTTTCTTTCTTAAATGTCTTTGTTTATATTCATTGTTATTTCAATCACTTGAGTTATTTTATTTTCATCCTTTGTTATCAAATACTGTTGAAAAAAATCCTCTATTGAGGTTAGTATGAGGCGGTCATACTATTGGATGTGGTTTACTTTCATGGGTAGTGAGGACAAGGGATAGTGTTAAGGGTTGGGTAAGTCAGTTCTGTAATGCCTTGAGTAAAACTATTTTTATATCGTAGGTGAAAGTAATTAAGCTAGGTAAGGGTCCTGCAAACTTAGGTAAGGTGTTCTGAACTGCGTTACCAAATCTCAGGTATTGATTTTTTTTATTTTTCATTTAATTTTTTTCGTTTATGCTAGAAATAACCACGATCTAATAATTTCTTTTACAGAACTACTACATCCTTATAGATTTTCAATTGGTATTTGAGAGGGTCACCGAATCAAAACTTGGTACGTTAAGTTGGTGCAGATCTATGTTTAGCAATTATGGCTATATGAGAAGGGAAATCAATCATGATGCCACCTTTGTTAGATGGTTCAAATTATCCTACATGGAAATATCAGATGAGAGTATTCAATTAGAGAAGGGATATCAATCATCGGGCCACTATAGTTAGATGGTTCAAATTATCCTATATGGAAATAATAGATGAGAATATTCATTCTGGCACAAGGAACAAAAGCATGGAACTAGGTTTTAAATGGCTGGACACATCCAGTGACGACTGATGAAAAAGGAGAAGCATTGCTTAAAGATATATTTGAGTGGACAAAGGTTAAAGAAAAAAGAGTGTTTGGAAATTCTCAAGCCATGCACGTGTTGATGAAGGTCGCTTTGCTTTGATATCAGCCTGTCAATCGGTGAAAGAAGCGTGATACACTTTAAAAACTATACATAAGGGATCGAAATCTATGATAGCTTCAAAACTTCAGATGATGGCTATGAGATTTGAAGAGCTGAGGATGGATGAAAGTGAAACTATTGGAGACTACCTTGAGAGACTGCGTGACATAGCAAACCAAGAACATCAACTTGGGAAGAAGTATTCAAATCTGAAACTTGTTAAGAACAAATTGAGATCATTATCTCCTAGGTTCATACGAAAAATTGCAGCCATCGAAGAAGCCTATGATATCGATGAATTGTCGTTGGATAAGATAATTGGAATTCTTACCAAATTGGAGATGAATTGTTTGAGGGATAAACGAGAGAAGAACAAAGGATTGGCATTGCAAGTTGAGATTGGTAAAGTCGTGAATGATTTAGAAGATGAATCCGATGATAATCAGCATATGGAGTCATTGATAAGAAATTTCAGCAAGTGGTTAAAGAAAGTGAAGAAGGATAGACCTGAGTTTAGGCAGAACGGTAGGAGTTCATCAAATAACAACTTTAAACAACAAGCTAAAACTCAAAAGGGTGAAAGAAAAGTGAAGAAAATTCAATGTCATAAATGTCAAGGCTTCTGACATGTGTAAGCGGAATGTGCTCACACTTTGAATAAGAGAAAAAGGAAGTCTTATACAAGCACATGGAGTGAGAATGAATCCGAAAGTGAGTATGGTAGTGAAGAAGAATTGGTAAGTAGTGTCGCATTAGTTGCTTTATATAGTAAAACTCCAATTGCATGCTTAACAGTAACCAAGAAGGAAGAAACTGATGGTGAAACCATGGATAAAACTGCCCAAGATTCTGGAAAAAGGCATATGGATCATCTCAAAATTTAATTTCATATTATGACAGTAATTCAGATGATAAAAAGGAATATATTTATGAAGCCTATGAATTAATGTATGCTAAATTGGTGCAAACATGCAAGAAGAATGAAAAGCTAAAGAAGGAAAAACTCCTCTATGAAGAACATCATTCAAGATTTAGAGAAGAAATTGTTATCTACAATAAATGAGCTTGATGAAACAAAATTAAAGTTAGTCAGTATAAAAAAAGGGATAAAAATGTTAAATGGAGGTATCAAAAAGTTAGAAAAGTTGCTAGAAATTATTAAGATTAAAGGAGACCTTCAAGGAATTGGCTATATAGGTAAATGTTCTAAGTCGAATGATGAGAACAATGGTGTGACCAGATCTGTCCAAGGAGAAATCTCAAGGAAGAATAGAAAGTTTACAGTTACATGTCATTTTTGTGGGGTAATCGGGCACATAATGCCTAATTGTTACAAGCTGCTACAAATGATATTTCAACGTAGTCAAAACCAAAAACCTAGGCATTCTCTATTAAATTTTTAGCAACAACCCACATTACCAAAATATATTTAGGTTAGAAAGGGTCAATTACAAACACAAAGACGTAGTGAAGGAAAAACAAGAAATTGTCCAAATTCATAATTAGTTTTCATTATTAAAGAAACTGGTCAAACAGAGGATTTGTTAGTTGCTTCTGGAAAAGAAATCAATTAGACATCTAATGACAGAGATGATGTAACGAGGAATAAGGTCAAGTTTGAATTTCTTCGGGGGGCACAGTGACTGTGTGCTTTACATTTTTGAAGTATAGTTTGATGTTTCTTTAAAAAAAGAGGTTCGAAGGAGTTAACATCTAGACATTTTGAGTTTTTATTTATTGGTTTTCTAAGGTTTAGGTGATTGATGTTTGTCTGGCTTTTCCTTACTTGTTATATAGTATATTTGATGTGAGAGTAAGGCTCTGCTTGACGATTTGAGAATTCTATTTTTAGATTTTGATTTACAAAGTTATGTTAAGAATATGCTTGATTGGAGACCTGTAGGAAGATTCAGATTTTCTATAATTTAGATTAGTCAAGTTTATCTTGGTTTGTTCCTATATTGTGGGCTGTATAAATTTAGGCAATATGCATTTATATGGTTTATGTGAGGAGAAGATTGATTATGTTTGATTATGATTCGTTGAATGCATTTTTGGTGTTTCTAAATTTAATGAGTCATATGTGGATGACTTTGATGTAAGTAATGATATGTTGGCTAGTGTTTTTGACTGGTGATAAATTTTCATCTTGACGTGCTTATGATTCTTTCACTGCACCTACTGTTGATATTTATGCTTCTTCATTTGGTGAGATTGATCGCATTGACGACATTCTTCGTTTTAGCATTGTTTGGTCCAAAAGGGGAGATATAGGACTGTTTATTTTCATCTAATATTACTATTCAATTTAGGGGGAGATTTCAAGGTATCTCTGTGACTATTAGTCTTGCTTTTGGCATCTTTTGTCCCAAGGGGGAGAATGGATGATGTAGTAACTATGGCTGTTGTGTTTACTTGGACAACTTGGCTATTTTTGTTAAGTTCGGATTATTGTCTATTCAAATATTTTCCAAGTGCTTATTTGGAAGTTGTTCGATTGGGGGGGGGGAAGAAGGTTCTCGTATGGTATCTGGAACTTAATGATTATGCTTCCAATTATTTTCTTTAGGTAGAGTTTTGATATGTGACAAATAATGTCAAAAAGGAGGAGATTGTTAAGATATATCTTATGATTTCTTATTTTTTAATTTTGAACATTATTTGATAATTGGGCTTAGTTAGATTTATGTGGGACTCTTTCCAGATAAGTTTGATAAGGTTTAAAATCCTAATCAAGATAGGATTTAATAGAAAACCTATTTTGGGATAATAGCTATCTAAGGAAGTAAATTTTGGAGATTTGGTTTGATTATTTGCAACTGTAATGTGGCTAGGATTTTCATGTGTTGTGGGCTGAGGTGTTGTCCTTTTTGCTTATTTTGTGGGATACGATTTTGATTTGGTGCTACAACTTTTTGTCAAGTTGCGATTCTCCATCTTTACACAACAATAAAAGGTTGTGTGATTATGGATTGTGTGATTTTTTAGAAGTTGGGTATGCTTCAAATTTTCACCGATAATTGAGGCCTACCTTGTGTACCTTTTATTGTGCGTGGGATGTTCCAGTGAAAATATTGAAGCTTCACACTAGATTCTTTGGATGGACTTCTCATTCTTTCATTGACGAAGCTACATTGTTAGGGAAGTTGTTTTATTTCTCAAATGACTTTGTTTATGTTCGTTGTTATTTCAATCACTAGAGTTATTTTATTTTTATCCTTTATTATCAAATATCGTTGAGAAAATGTTCTGTTGAGGTTAGTACGAGGTGGTCATACTATTGAGTGTAATTTACTTTCACGGATAGTGAGGATGAGGGATAGTGCTAAGAGTTGGGTAATAGTGTCAAGGGTTGGGTGATCAGCTCTGTAATGCCTTGAGTAAAATTATTGTTATATCAAGGGTGAAAATAATTAAGCTGGGTGAGGGCCCTGCAGTCGTAGGCAAGGCGTGTCAAACTGCATTACCAAATCTCAGGTATTGATTTATTTATTTTGCATTTAATTTTTTTGTTTTCATTTATGCTAAAAACAACTGCTGCCAAATCAGAAATTTTGTAAATCTACTACATCCTTTTGGATTTTCAGAGAGATTATTACCTCGACTTGGTTGTTTTTAACATGAACTACTTACGCTTTAACCATGTCAACGACTGTGTTTGAAATGAAAATTTCGCTAAATTTGGAACGACTAGCTTTGATGGAGAGTGACTGGAGGGCAGACTGCATAAACTATAATATTTGCGACTTTAACAGCGGCAACCTAAGTCATTGCACATGGCTAGGCATAGCTTGTGATGTTGGAAGCGTTGTTGGGATTAAGAATTTTGGTATAATGATTAATATTGGAGATAAGTTCAAGAAGAAGAACATTTCTTGCTTGTAAAACCTTGCTCATTTTAATCTTATGGGGCAAGGACTTGCTGGGCAAATTCCTTCCGATATCGGATCTCTTTCAAAGCTTACGCATTTTGACTTGTCTGACAATTACCTCATCGGTATAAGGAGTTTCGTGTATGTCATTGACTGTTTGTAGAAGAACGAAGACATTTAAGAAGGAAGACAACAACAACGATTGCAAAAGTAGAAGGAAGGGGGTAGTGTATAGGGATAACTAAACGACATAGTTTTGTTATCCTCAATTAATTAATCTAACATGAATTAAACGATGTTGTTTTGTTAGGATTTCTATAACAAGTGACAACTTACATCATCAAACTTAACGAAAACACTAAGGTTGGGTTAGAATTGAAAAAATTGAAAGTTTGAGTATTTAATTGTCACTTTTTAAATTCGGACTATAATTAAAAAATTGAGCAAAGTTTGAGATTTTTCTAATTAACTTAAAATATAATGATAAAAATATAAGTTAAAAATATAGAAAAAAGCTTTTAATTGATTAAGATATATAATTGATTAAGATATTTTAAATAATCAAAATAATTAAAATTAGAAGGTTGTTGAACTTGAGTATTACAAAAATTATTATCCATAAAAGTATGTATTAAAATATGAATTTGAAAAGATTACAAAAATTGTTATTCAGAAAATTATATACTAAAATGCTCCCTCCTATCTAAAATAAAAGTCGTTTTAGAGGGATGCACACTTATTAAGAAAGTTAATGAAATGTTTGATATATCCTTATTAATTACATGTTGAAGTGCCTTGAAAGTATAATTTGTGTAATCTGTGTAATTAAGATGTGAGAAATTAAAGGGTAATTTTGGAAGTAAAATCATAAGCATGCATGAAAAGTCACGAATGACACTTATTTTGAATAATTAAAATCCTTCTAAAATGACTTTTATTTTGGATAGGAGGGAGTATAAATTTAAAAAGTCAAATCATATTCAAATTTTAAATTTAAATTTAAATTTTTATATTATTAACTTAAAATTATTAAAATATCAATTAAATGATAGAAATTTTTATTTTATTATAATTTAGCACCCTTAATCTTATTGTTAAATTGATTGACGACCCATTTAACAAGTACATATACGGATGAGATAGGAAAATAAAAAATGTTTTACAACTAAAATAAGGAAGATAGTTAATAAAAAAATTTAATTATCTCATTCTATATGAACGAACTCTGTTTTTAATATTTCTCTATACTTCGTCTTCTTTACTTTCTTTCTATTAATGGGGCATTTGGTTCACATAAAGGAATGATAATAGAAATAAGAATGAATATAGTGAGAAATAAGAATAGATATAATCATTATAATTATGATGGTTGGTTAAGAGGAACGATTGATTAATATTATCATTAATAATGGTTGGTTTGTTAAAAATGTTGAGAAATAAAAATTTGTTTAACTTTTTTACATCAAAATTTAATATATTTTAATTAGTTATATTTAGTTGCTAAAAATAGAAAATAAATAAATAAATAAATAATTATTATATTTCAATTAATTAATTATATTGTAATTAATTAAGTATATTTTAATTAATTAATTAGTTACATTTTATTAATTAATTAGTTATAGTTTAATTAATTATATTGTAATTAAGTATATTTTAGTTAATTATATTGAATTAATTAATTTATTATATTATAATTAATTATATTTAATTAAAAAAGAAATAAGAAATAAGTCACAGGAGTGATCATGCTTGTGACACTTGTTGTCATGAGAGTGACAAAGATGTTACGCCCGTGACACTTGTCCATGATCAGGAATAAAACTTATTCCTCTGATATTTTTGGAGTATGAAGTATTCCTTGAAAATCATATATGAAAACACTGTATCTATAATTATAATATAAAACCAACCACCAGTAATTCATTCCATACTCATTAATTCATTCTTAAATCCACGAACCAACCATTCCTTTAACTCTTTCATTCAAAGTTAGTTTGAATCGTTCAAATTCTCAAATCTCCACTAAAACCCTAATTTCAAAATCATAAATTGTGAGTTTTTTCTTCCAACTCTAAAACCCTAATTTCAAAATCATAAATTGTCAATTTATTCTACCAACTCTCTTTTACACACACTTTGTCTATGTATGTCTCTCTCATTGTCTCTCTTTTTATGCATTAGCATCTTTTATTGATTTAACTTTGTGAATTTCTTGTAAGTTTGCTTTTGTAGGCATTGAATAGGATGCTGCAATTGGCTTATGGGTATAATGGTTTGACCTTCATAAACCTTTATTTTTTTAATTTGTGAAGTGAACAAGTTTGTGCAAGTTACACTTTACTCTTTCTTTTCTAACAATTAAAGGATTATTTGGTTTTAATTTTTAGTTTTCTAATTTTCGTAAGTTTTTATCTCCTCGTTATTCGTATGGTCCATTTAAAAGCTTAATGCCCTACCCACTATCTTGTGTTGCCCGTCTACCCACCTCATTGTCTTTGTGATGGCCAAAGCTTTGAGTAGGTTTTGGTTGTTAAAACGTTAGCTTTGGGTCCTATTCTCGCTAAGCTTCAGAACACCATCGATCTTGCTTAAGGAAGAGGATAGAAAACTTAGAGCGCCAACCTTCATAGCCACATTCAGATCTACGGTGGAAGGCAATGGATAGAGGTATTTCAGTTAAATTTCGCTACTTGTTTTACATATATATATGGTTATATATGGTGTTTATATGCATGGATTTTGGTACGTTAATATTTGTACGAAATGCATGCATGCTGTAATTTAATTTACATTTGGTATTAGAGCCTCTCATGCCTCTGTCTTGCTATATAAACCGATGAAAAAAATAACCTCTATTTTACTATATTTTTTGGTTGAGTTTCTGCTGAATATATACATTTGAGGTTGTTGAATTTTTTTAGCCATTTTGGACCTCCTTAAGACGTTAGACTCGTGCTGTTGTGCTTCCTGGAGTGCTCGACGATGACAGAAACCGTGTGGGAAGAAGGGAGGATGATGGCCATACGTGAAGGTGTCGACGTTGCCATTTTGTGAACGTCGCATGGTTCTGCTACGTTCGGTGCATGACGCCTGACCCTCCTCGTCCCACCGCCGTTCTCCCCATAGCGTTTGGCATTTTTTGGAAGCCAAACCAGTCGGGGCTCTGACTGATTCCAGAAGGGTCACGCCCGACCCGGCTGGAGGTTGAAGACGATGAATTTTCATCTTTTTTTCTTTTTTAAAAAATTTATTAATATTAATTTTGTTTTAATATTAGTAATAAATTGGGTTACTTCATAACTAAGCTATCAGTTATGATTTTAATTATAAAATTATTTTTAGGTATTAATATTTTATGAAAAATATTAAGTTTTAATTATGTATGCCTTATTCTTAGAATTTAATTTTATGACATGCATATGATAATTGTTTAATTTTGCACAAATTACATGTGATTAATTTGTAAATTTTGTGTGTATAAATTCATGATTATTATACATGCAAAATTAGATTAAATATTTTATGCATTATTAATTAATTTATTTGCGTTATTTATGACTTGATGCAAATATTAAGGCTTTAATTTACAACTTACAATAATGTTAGTGATCATATGATTTTAATTAGTTGGGAGTAGCCACAACATCTCAAATTAATTATAATTATACATTTAGCTTTAAGATCACATTAAGACTTAAATTGTAATTAATTGTATGTGATATAATAAAATCTACCCACAGGAATGTTATTATATTTGTATGATTAATTAGGATAAAATATCGGATTGTATTTCTTAATTTACCCACAGGAATTAAGAAAAGAAACATAATTCTTTAGTTTTATCATAACATTTCGGATGAATCTAATTGAGTAATGCTTTAGCCCAAAGACAAGTCTTATGTCACTAGAGTCATCTATTAGATGCATGATTTATATTGGTAAATCATGAATTATTATTGGTCTCGAAATATATATAACGAACATACATTTTATTTCTCAATTTGCAGTTACTCCAACATTTAATATTCAGTATGATATTCCCGATTTGAAAGGCGACAACTATAAGGTTTGGAAGGAGAGAATTCTACTTAATTTAGGCTGGATGGATATAGACTATGTTATTAGGAAGACCGAACCAACGAGTACGACTGAGACCAGCACTTCAGAAGCTATTGCGCTTTATGAAAGGTGGGATAGATCTAATCGTCTCTCCATGTCGTTCATAAAGACCAAAATATCTGTTGGCATTCGTAGTTCTGTTGACCAGCATAGTAACTTGAAAGATCTATTAAAGGCCATTGATGTGCAATTTGCTACATCCAATAAGGCCCTTGCCAGCACTTTAATTATGCAATTGTCATCTTTAAGGCTCACTGGAATAAAAGGGGTACGTTATCATATAATGCGTATGAGGGATATAGCTGCTCAGTTAAAAGCATTGGAATGTACAATATCGGAATCTTTCCTAGTGCATGACATCTTATGCACTCTACCTCAACAATACGGTCATTTTAAGATATCGTATAACACACATAAGGATAAGTGGTCGATCAACTAACTATTGACTATGTGTGTGCAAGAGGAGAAGCGGTTGTTGATGGAAGATGGTGAAAGGGTCAATTTGACCGTTTCTGGAAAGAAGGTAGGTCGATGCCAAGAGTAAGGGAAAGGGCAAAGTTGCTCCTCAAGCCGATATAAAGAAGTCGTCAAAGTATTTCTTCTACAAGAAGAGGGGACACATGAAGAAAGACTGCGCCAAATTTAAGGACTGGCTCGAGAAGAAAGGTACTCAAATTTCATTTGTTTGTTATGAGTCTAATATGGTTAATGTTAATCATAACACATGGTGGATTGATTCTGGTTCTACAATCCATGTTTCGAATACTTTACAGGGTATGCAAAACCTAAGGAAGCCAGTGGGAAGTGAACAAGTCATCTATTCAGGAAGCAAGACGAGTTCACACGTGGAAGCCATCGGCACTTGTAGTTTGGTTTTGAGCAGTGGTTTTGTTTTGTGTTTGGAAAAGACCTTTTATGTTCCAAATTTCT